>CATIWR010062812.1:0-28639 GCA_949677035.1 Omphalea diandra
AACATATACTCACTCTATTCATATATTTATATATCATCACTAAAATATATATATATATATATATATATATATATATATATATATATATATATATATATATATCAATTTAACACAAAATTTTATTTTAACTAAATAAGATTGAAATTGCTCATGCTACTGTCTAAAAGTAAAAGTATTACTAATAAATGCATTTTTAAATGTATATATAGAAAAATTAATTTTAGAAAGGTGTATTCAATTATAATTTTAAAGACATTTATAGACTTTTTTTAAGTGAATTATTTTTATAGAGTCCACAGATTTTTAATTACTTCCATGGAATTTATAATTTATAAATAATTTTCAAAAACTTTATTTTAAAAAATTCTTGTAGACGTTGATAGATTTTTATAAATATTATTAGATTTTTATTGATTTATAATATTTTATATAACATAATGACTTTATATTTCTCTACAACTAAAACCTATGACACCAACTGCTAATGAATATCAAACTAAAATAATATATTATAATGTTTAATAATTATAATAAAGTTTATTTTTTTTTTTTGGTATTGTTATGCTAACTCGAAGTCTGTATAGTTGATTTTTATGATAAATATTGCTAATTTTTTTCTCAGCTTATATTTTTGTAACTGTGTTAGCATTGACTTATTGAGTGTAATTTGTTTTTTTATGTGTTTTTCATCATGCTTGAAATTTGCATTATTGTTATTTTCATTTTTCTTCTATTTTTAAAATTGAAAATTTTAAGTTTTTTGTGTTCATTGTTCACAATAGAGAAAAATGGGAAGCATATATATAGATAATATATTAGTAGAAGTTTTATAACACGTCATTTTTGTGACAAATGTTATAATTATAGTATTATAATTAACATTATTATAATTATAATAATATTTATAATTGTAATAATTTTATAATAATTATGATAATATTAAAATATTAATAAAAATAATTCAAAAATTTTAATTTCTAGTTCTTATTTAACTCAATATTCAGAGTATAAAATAGGTGATGCCCAATCAAGTGAACTATACTACATAGCTACCTTATTTAAGTTGTTGAGATTATTGGTAACACCTATATTACACTAAAAACTTCTTCAAAGTTTATAAGAATTTTGAGAAAATGTAAAAGAATTTTTTTAAATATTATATTTATACTATAAACTAATAAATTATTCAAAATTTATAAAAGTCTATTATTTTTAAAAGGTAATAACTCTTTGAATACCAATTAACTTTTATAAATTTAATAAAAATTGTAATTAGATACCATTGCTTTCTATAAATTTTTTTAAAGTTTTTAAAATTTTTATTATTGAATATGCTCTAATTTTAAAATCATAAAGCCTTTAATTCTTAATCTAATACACACCTTTTAATAAATATATGAATTAAAATGATTTTTAAAAATAAAAAATAAAATATTAGAGTGATAATTTTAAAATTTTTAAAAACTTCTAATTTTTTTAATTTTAACTATAAAATCCTACGCAAGAAAACAACTTTCAGCAAAAGAAAAAACGCATTCTGAAACCAGCTTTTAACAAACAGTTTTTTTCCACGCATTATGAAAATTTTAAAAATGAAAATAAAAAATAAAAAAAAGAAAGAAAAAGAGAAAGAGAAAAAGAAAAAGCACAAAAGAAAGAAAGAAAGAAAGAAAAAGCCCTTTCACCTCTATAGTCCAACTCCAATTCCAAACTTAAAAAAAAAAAAAAAAAAAAAAAAAAAAAAATTCCTTTCTCATTCGATTCCGTACGCATCAATCTCCCTCACTATTTCCTTCTCTCTCAAATTTCGTTGTCATCTTCTTCTCTTCGTCACTCTCTCTTTCACATACTCTGCACTTGTGTATTATAAAACCAAATCGAAACCTTAACTATAACATTCTCTTAAAATTCAAAATCCATCTTTTTCTTTTCTGAACACACACACACACACTAAAACCCATCTTCTCAATCTCTATTTCCCGCTTTTTATGGCGGGAACTTGGATATTGGCGCGAATCTTTGAGGTTTTGTGATTGTTTGCATTTGGGTTTTTCCCTATCTGTATCTGTATATACGTTCACATAATCTTTCTTTGATTTATTTTTTTTTCGGTTTTTAATGGCGAACCCATCTGGTACCCATCATCAAGATGCCAATCACCCTTCTTCTTCTTCTTTTAATGGAGCCAATCCTATTAATGGGCATGGGAATTCGGGTCCGGAGACTTATGGTACTGCTTTGAAACATAACCCTGGTATCTCCACTGATTGGACTGTCGAAGAGCAAAGAGTTCTTGAAAATGGTTTGTCTGAGTAAGTTTGTTTCTTTTTGGTTTCTTTGAGCTTCTTCTTGGTTTTCTTGAATTTGATTCTTTCAATTTTTGTTGCTTTTATAGAGTTGTATGGAGTTTCTATTGGATCATTTGACGTTTTTGTTGCTTTGGTTGAATTGTTTTTTTATTTAACTTTTTCAATTCTTGGATGGATTCTGATTTATTATTAAAGCTTTGCATGGGAGTTGGAGTGATGGAAAAGTGGTTAATAAGGGTGAAGTAGGAATGAAATGGAAAATAATGGAATGATATTTACTTACTTGTTTGGGAGTTTTAAAAAAATAATATAGAATTAAAGAAAATAATAACATTAAATTATTAAAAAACATTAAATTGTAATTATATCCAAGATATAAAATATTGCATTGGGTATTTAGTAATTATCAAAATACTATTAAGTTATATTTGTCTTATAATATATTAAGTTATATTTGTCTTATAATATATTATATTTTTAACACCTTTTCCATTAGGCTTAGGAGTTAAAAGATATTCAATCCGTTTCACAATATTTCTGTTTTTAAGGTTGTGTACTTAGATTAATAAAGTAATCAATTAGAAATAATTTCAATTAATATTGATTAATATACCCTTAATTTTCTTCAATTAAAACTCTATACAACATTTAATCATAAGAGAGAGAGGGGAGATGATGATGAGGGTAAATTTTGAAAGCAAACAATTAATGTTACATTGGTAATGTAGAATGACAATTATATTGAAACAAAATTCTTTTTCTAAAACGACAAATATTGTGAAATGGAGGGAGTATAAAGAATTAACCTCCGTTAACTTTGCGCTTTTATTAAAATTATTCTCCCAAATAAAGTTGCTTATTTGCACTCATTTCCATTTGATCCTTTAACCCCCATTAACTCCCTCCCACTCTGGCTGTAAGAGGTTTGCATTATTTTTTGCTATTTATTTGCTTGACATTAAAATTGAGTTCTTTATGCTTTAGCTGTTGTCTCTGTGGGGGATCTGGATTGTTTTTTTGTTGAGTTATTGAAGTTAAGAAACATTCCACTTGTTTTTGTTGTCTTTGGGCATAAATTCTGTTGAACAGTTCATACAAAACGTCACCTTTGCCATATTGCTGCAAGGAAACTGTACAACTCCACTGTTATGACTTAGGGTCCGTTTGTTTCACGAAAATATTTTCTTAGAAAACATTTTCTGTATTTTTTGATGTTTGGCCCGCATATGCAAAAGTAGTCAATTAAAAAAATTTTTTTGGTCAAAGAAAATTTAAATCATTTCTACATAAAATGACTTTCTCTTTTTAGAAGAGAAAAATATTTTATGGATTTTGACAAACACTTCCAAGTGGAAAAAAAAAAATTATATAAACACATATTTGTTGTAAAACTTATTATCACTGGCCATCCTTGATCGTGATATTATCATTGGTTGCTGCAAGCTAGTGGGGTCCACATAATTTTTTATTTTATAAGGCTGTTTTTTCTTGTATTGAACAATAAATAGTATAAATGTAATGTTTGTATAGTTTAAATTTTATCATAATCTTATAAATTAAAAGAAAATTAATATTTTTTTAATATTATTTTAAGCACCAGAGAAAATATTTTCTTCAGAAAGTAATTTTCTCATAAAATAAGTTATTTTTCACAAATAAGTTATTTTATGTGACTCAACTAGAGTCTTAACCAAAATGTTGCTTTTGGCTCCATGGTATGAGAATTATCTCTAAGGCTATGAGGTTGCAAGTTTGAAACTCCTCAGTCAAGCATAATTAACCAAAACAAAGGTTGCATAAAATGACTAGACCTGAAGCACATCTTTGTTTGTAATCTCACTATGTTTTTTTTAGCAATTGTTTTTGTGCTACTCTTGCATCCACTCATCTACTATTGCTATTTCATAATAGCCCTCATATCAAAGATTTAATAAATATTAATCAACTTATCCTTGTTGCATAGGTTGTTACTACTAGCCAAGTTCCTTAGTTTTTAATTATCCATTTTGTTTTGCTGTTTATGCAAACATGATTTTGAGATTTTCATTTATATTTTCTTTGTTCTTCAATATAACCATATAAGGGTTATGTAGATGTTAATGTATTATTTATTGTATTTTAATATAATGGTATAAAGGATTATGTAGAACTTGATACTCAAGGTGAAATTATATTTTCTTCCTTAATTTTTTATTACTCTCAAACAATATGAACTCTAGCAAAAAAGAATCAATTGATGTTTCATCCACAGAAAGTAACTTTTATCCTATTTATTTTTTTCATTTAGCAAACTTGTATAGTGTTTTTTTTTTTAATATTTAATATTACTTTCCAAGATTATTTAGCCAAAAAAAGCATAAAGCATTTTTAGATTGATTCTTTTATTTCGTTTTCTCTATTCAATAAAAATCTTATTAGTTGCCAAGCCAACTTTATCATTCTGTTCTTTCAGTATTTTGCTTATCATTGTAACTCTAGTAAAAATTTTATGTTGAAGCCCTGGTGAGAATCATGTAAGCTGTTTGTTAACTGTTGTAATTAGTTGCATTAATTGATATTTTTATGGTCTAATATTCTTATAAATTGAAAGAAGATTATTTTTCTGATATATTCCAAACACCAAAAAATATCTTATTTAGAAAATATTTTCCTTATTTCTACAAACAAGTTATTTTCCATGAAACAAATAGAACATTAACCAAAATGTTGCCTTTGACTCCATGGTATAAGAATTGTCTCTAGGGCTATTAAGTTGCAAGCTTGAACCCTCCAAGTCAAGCCTAATTAACCAAAACAAAGTCTGCGTAAATGACTTACTACCGGAAGCACATCTTTGTTTGCAAGCTCACTATATTTTTCTTTAGTAATTGTTTTTGATTTTTTGCAACTCATGTATATGTTCATCTACTATTGGTATTTGATAAATAACACTTTTATCAAAGATCTAGTAAAGGAAATCAACTTATCCTTATTGCATGAGTTGTTACTGAACCAAGTTCCTTCATTTTTAAATAATCCACTCTGTTTTGTTTTTTATGCAACCCTGATTTTTAGATTTTTCATGTATGTTTTCTTTGTTCTTCAATATAAAGGGCCAAGCCATAACAGTGAGATGCAATATGACTCGATTCCAACATTTTTTCTCTGATTTAGATATATGTTTTGTTGTATTTTGATAAAATGGTATAAAGGATTATGTAGAACTTGATTCTCAAGTTGAAATGATATTCTCTTTGCCAAGTTTTATTACTCTTAAAAAATGTGAACCCCTACCAACAGCATTAGTTGGTGTCTTGCCCATGAAAAGTAACTTTTATCCTATTTATTTTTTTCATTTGCCTAACCTTGTATAATAGGGGTTTTTGATACTTACTGTTACTTTCCAAGATTATTTAGCCAAAAAAAGAAAAAAAAAAGCATTTTTAGATTAATTCTTGTATTTTGTTTTCTTAATTCATTAAAAATCTTATTAGTTGCTAACTTCATTTATTCAAATTGCAGTTAGAGCTTTGTATTTGAAACTTTTGTATTTCAGTATTTTTCTTATTATTGCAATTCTAGTAAGAATTTTCTGTTGAATCCCTTGTGAAACTCATATAAGCTGTTTGTTAACTGTTGTAATTAGTTGCATTATTCTGTATGGTGTTGTTCAAATATTTAACTGCTTTCAATCCTTTAGTGGCATGCTATATTCATCCAAATGATTTTTCTATTTTCATACAGATATGCGGCAGAATCAAGCATAATACGTTATGCGAAAATAGCATTGCAACTACAAAATAAGACAGTCCGGGATGTTGCATTGCGCTGCAGATGGATGACTGTGAGTTTATTTTTCTTATGTAATACTGCTTTAACTCTTCAAAACCCTAGTGGAAATTATTATCATTGGGATTTGTTTGTTAACTTGTTGAAAACTGCTGATTCAGTAGTTAATTATCAATTAACATTCTGGAAGTTGTCTATATAATTATCTGTTTAAGCTAACATGAGGATTAGGAAATTACTGTATTACTTTCTATCATTTTATGTTTCTCCTTTTGGACTTTTGCTTCTGAAGATTGTGCTGTTTGCATAATATTGCTGTATATATCTGATGCTGCATCTCAATTTCTAATAACAGATTCACTTTGTTTTCCAGAAAAAGGAAAATAGCAAGCGAAGGAAGGAAGAGAATTTAGCAAGGAAAAACAAAGATAAAAAGGTATAATATTGCTGTTATTTTGGGCTATGTATTTTTCATTTTCTATGTTTTTAGCGAACACAGACATGGTCATTATGTTATTTGTTAGGTGAAGCCTCATTACTATTTGCTGTATGCCAAAATATGTAAAGAACCATTTGTAGACTTCAAAGCTTTTTTTTTTTTTTTTTCTAACACATATAAATTGTATACAATACAGTAGGGATTTATAGATACCATTGAGTGGTTGAGGAATTTTAGTAATTCTGCATCTACCTATATTTCATCATGAAAAGAATATTGTTTGAGGTAGGGTATTGACATGATGCTAACATGTCATAATAATACACGGTTCTATATTTCTTGGAATTTATCTTGTGCTCCTTCATGATGTCTTCTTGAATTGAATGGTAGGCCATGAGTGTTTATTCTACAAAAGGCTATAATATCTTAGTGTTTATGTGTAAAAGTGTCTTATATGCATAAACAAGTAACTGAAAGGATGTTCATTTGTTGTCAATGAAGTTTCCCCATGATGTTGCCATATTGTCAATCTCAACAGAAGATTCAGTGTATAGTATATCATTTTCTTATGTCTGTTCAGTTGGAATAATCTTGAAATTTGATTATTTGGGTGTCCTTTATAATTTTTTGCTGTTTGCTCATATGGAACATGGTCTGATTCTTAGATTCCTCATGTCATGGTTCTCTAAAAAGGATTTTATTAAATTTAATTTGATTTAATGACATATAATTGCATGGAGCCCTTCAATTTTGTGTACAAGCAAATCTGGCTTTATGTCCTTTGATTTCTTATCATTATCTTTATATTGTGTTACTGCATTTTTTGGTTACTGGATGATCCTCCATCATGAGTTGGAATGTTAATTTGCCGCCAAGGTCAAGGTTTCAGAGGCATGTAGAGTCTTAACATTCATCATTGGGTCTTAGCTTGTTGACTATAATTGTGGATTTCAAACTTCAGTCCAATTTGTGCAATGTGGAAGATCCAATATCAGATAAACTAGGCAGCATAAATGCATGCTTTTGAACTTGATAATTTGATGTGTAAAGTTAAGAACTGATAAAATTTACATATGAATGTTTGATTATGTGTTCTCAACTTTTATCAATGGCTCAAATGCTATAAAAGTTGAGCTAACAGGAAACTGAGGCTTCTAGCATAACTAACTGTTATGATTGCAAATCAATTAATGATCAATGGTTTCATAGGGAAGACCTTTTGTGACATATTGTGGCATCATAGGTATGGGATGGATGGATCCAACACAACATATAGAAAGGATCTATAATATAAAAGGTGATTGTTGTTTCTCGGTTTGCTATGTAGTTATGGAATATCTTCTGCTTTTGTTTCTCAGGAAAGAGTTGTTGATCCTTTAATGAAGCCTTCTCACTTCATGGCCAGGCAAAATGTCCCTCCATATGCAACTCCAATGATTCCCATGGATTATGACGATGGCGTTTCGTACAATGGTGAGGTTTATGCTCCCACAACCCTTTTATAATTCCCAATTGTTTATACATATGTACCTATATAATTATGTAGTTTCTGTTTGTTAGCTTAGCCCTAAAAAATCAGAAGCTGAACAATTTAGTATTGAGATTTTGGGAGCTGAAATTCAATTGACTTCTTGTATTTAATATTGAAAAACAATTACTTGCGTGCTTACCGTATTTGATATATATGATAACTATTCTCTCTCTTTCTTTTACAAATCTATATAATGGTTTATATAATGAAATTGATGGTGGTAGTGGGGGGTAGTAGATAAGAATGTGGTGATGATAATTAGAAGGAATCAATATTAAGGGTTGTTTGATAACATTATTCAGCACTTAAAATTTTAAATTTTAAGCACTTATTTTTTAAAATTTGTTTGATAATCTTATTTATCCATTACCGAAAAAGTTAAATTCAGTTAGAATTCTCTTAAAATAATGAATCAAAAATTTTAACTTAAAAAATCATCTTTGAACAAGATTCTAAAATATTTTTATTAATATGACTTATATCCCTTTAATAAATCGACAAACTCTCCTTTAAAAACAAAATACATTGAATATCTCTTTTTAATAATTATAATAATCAAATAGATTAATTAGATTCAGTTATTAATTTTCAGTTCATAACAAATAACTATACAATTAAAAAATTTCAGCATTTAAATAATTCAGTATTTAAAATTCAGTTCTTAAATTTAGAGCACTTAATTTTCAGTTTGCCAAACACCACCTTAGATTAAGATATTATGGAGATATTTGTTCATTGAACATATTTAGTGATGACTAAAAATTAACTTAAAGAGAAAGCTCTAAGGGGAATTTAAAAAGAAAGTTTTTAAACTTTAATCTTGGTGATATATAAAGTGATCAAATCCTGCCAAAGTCTATTCTAATCCGGAGGTTTCAAATTTATGATGTTTTTATTGTTAGGTCTACTTTAAAATTTTTGCCAGTACTCTAATTTTATACATGTAATAATTGGGTTATTGGAAAAAAAAAAAAAAATGGAAGCATATTATGATACCTTCATGTCAGCTGTTCATAATGTAGATTATTCCTACCTTTGCCCTGGATTTCTTGGTATGTACTTTTCTGTATTCACATATCATGCTAGAATAATTCCTTTGGCTATATATGTGATTTGTGTACATAGTTTTTGTTTGATGGATTTTAGTTCAGCTAGCCTGCCTTACACTTATATGAGGTCATACCAACTGCTATTCTGCATGCTTGGCCAAATTACGAATTGTTGCTTTTAGGAAGTTTTTATTTCCTATCAGTGGGATTGAATCCATTCCATTACTAAAACTGGTCTAAACCTCAATCTAAACTAGTTATAGTTGGCATGTTGACTCTTTTTGTACTTCATGCTTTTCTTAGAGTTAAAGTTCCTTTATGTACTCAACTCAACTAAATCTTGATCCCAAGTTAATTGGGGTCGGCTGTATGGATCCCAACTTAAAGTTCCTTTCTGTGTGATGATAAAACATTAGTTCAATGGAAAACTGTTGTTCAGTATCCAACCATTTTTCATGACTGTGGTAAGTACTCATACTGCAAATTTTTATTGTTATACTTTTTGTTTTCTTGTGTTCTGTCAAATTTTAGACACTATGCTTTAGTTATTTTATTTATTGAAGTTCTGGTTTTCATACCTTTATATGCATCTTATGTACTTGTTGAAGATAATACCTACTTAATATCCATAAAAAAATCCATTTAACAAATTTTTCTATTCTTCTTTTACCTGGTGGACTCACGATTATGTCTCTTGTGAATTCTATGATGTTTGAGGCTTAAATATGATCCAGTCTCATTATCACGCTTCCATCTTGTGTCCATTTGTTGACTATGGTACCTCACACTTCTTTTCAATGAGAAGCTTTTTTTGAAACACAGCATAAAGACAAACCAGCTGTTTCTGAATTCATTCTATAGTTATTAGAATCTTCTATGGACTATCTCTGAGGGTTGAGTTCTACATGTCTCTGGGTATTCAAGTGATATTGGTACTTAAAAACCCTTGGGTGGTATGGTTGAGATGATGAATGGATATTGGATTGGTGATAAAAAATTTAAAAATATATTAACCTGAAATAGTCCAATAGAATTTCCAGGCTATTTTATTGTTTAAAATTTATTGTATAAGCATGCATGCAGCTTTGTGTCTTGTGTTGAGATAAAATTGTTATCACACTGCTTTCCCACCTAAAACTCATTGTTTATCCATTTTGTGATTCTAAATGAGTTGATGAAGGAAGATAATTTAGCCTCAAATGCTCATGTAATGTTGTATTTTTCATGAGGTTATGTTTATGAGGATCTAAAATATGAATGCCATGACCCATGCCAATAATGTGGCTTATGATGAGAAGGAAGAATTTTCAGTAGAAATTCAGAATGGTGAGAGAAACTCTTCCTGGATGGGTTTAGGGTGAAGATAGGAATTTCTTAGATATTTATCATTACATGGTAAGATTAGATCTTGATATTGGAATATATAAAACATTGTGCTGGAGATTATGTTGCCATCTGCAATGTCTTCTACATTTTGTAGTACATGAAGCCCTAGTCCTTTTGGCCCTTTTAGATTCCTCCAGTCATATAAATCTCATAATATTTTTAAAAATTAGAATATTTACTTAAATGTATTGTGGGACAAGGACATATATTTGGCTTCCATATTGGCTTATGCTTCAGGAGCTTCTATAGGGGGTCTCTTTCAATGATATCTAGCTTGATTGAAGGGCTTTAATTTATTAGCATGTGTCTTAACTTGACAATTGGCAAGTTTTTGTCTCAAACAAATTCTGAAGCCAGAACTAATTATATATTGATTGTTTCTTTGTAGTTGTCTTTTGAGTTTTAGGAGGATGCCCTCCGAGTTGTTTAGTCTTTTCTTTGTTTCTCAAAAATTTCCTTTTCTTATCAAAATAAATAAATCTCATAATATCTTTTATCCTTTTTCATTGGTATATTCATAAGCTGCATTGTGCTAATTGCAGCCATTGGAGGAGTAATGGGGGTGCTTCTTGAGCAAAATGCAAAGGCCTTCAATCAAATATCTGCTAATCTTTCCACTATGCAGGTGAATTCTTATGCCATGATCATACTATTTGACATATTCTTCGCTTTGAATTTAGTTTGGTAAGCATCTTTGTACTAAAATCCAGGATCTCTGTTTCACCTACTTATTTGTAAGCTGGGATTGATATCTGGCTTCCTTTTGGAAGATCGTGATACATAAGGATTAAAGACATGATTAAATGGCATTGGTATCTCAAATGATCTGTATGCATTATTAGCTCTCTCTCTCTCTCTCTCTCTCTTACTCTGTGTGTGTGTGCACGCGCATGATAACAATGTTTTTTGGAAGAGAACCATGAATTGCATCCTCTAGATGTGTAATTGTAACTATCTGTTTAACCAAGGTAGAGCCAATGAAATAGTAGATGAGTGCCAGAAGAATCATTTAAAATGTGCTCATTATCTTATTGCAGTGAATAGCTTTCCGCATTTTGAGTATAATAATCTAAAAGCTTATTCTTATTTGATTCTGCTTCATGCATGCCTGGTGGCTGTCAAACTGAAAGCCTTTCTCTTTTCCTTTTCTTTTCAGCTAGCAAAGAACATAGGTCTCCTCTGCCAAACTCGCAACAACATTCTCAAGATTATGAACGAGTATGTTGCAACTTTTGCCTTTAATTTCTTATCATGTTACTTTATGAGTGTTTAATGCGGTTTATTTCATTACTGTGTCCTCTTTCTTTAGATCTGTGTGTGTGTGTGTACACATGTTGGTGTTTTATTGTACCTTTGTGTGCTATTTTTCTACTTCTTCATATGTGATCAGCTTGTAAACGATTAATCATTTGCCATGGTGGGCTTGTTTGTTAAGATTGTAGTCGTTCATGCATTGAATACACTCATTGATATGGAGAAACAGTGACATGTATACACATGCTGACCTGGATGAAATTCTCAAGATTATGAATATGTTGCAACTTTTGCCTTTAATTTCTTATCATGTTACTTTATGAGTGTTTAATGCATTTTATTTCATTACTGTGTTCTCTTTCTTTAGCTGTGTGTGCATCTGTGTATGCATGTTAATGTTTTCTTGTACCTTCATGTGCTATTTTTCTGCATCCTCATATGTGATCAACTTGTAAACGATTAATTTTTTGTTCAGATTGTAGTCATTCATGCATTGAATACACTCAATTGATATGGGGAAAACACTGACATGCATGCACATACTGACCTGGATGAACATTTTTGTAGACCTGCATGACTTTACATACACCCAATTATCCGCAGTAGGCTATAATTATGTACATCTATTTGAACTTTCAAGAGCACATAATATACTAATAATAATAATCTTCAATGAAGAAGCTTCTTTCAATAGGAAATTCTGGAGTTTCAAATTGACACCATTGAGTTTTGGTCATATTATTTGACATTTGAAAACTCCTGTAAGTGTTGTGTCTTAAGGCCTTCAATCCCTTGTATACACTGGGAAAATAAAAAAAATAAAAAAAGAGGCCTGTGAGCTGAGTGAATTTCTAATCACGAAGTTGATCCAATATTTTGGCCTCAATTGAGCTTAAGCTTTTAACTTGGGTACCTTGTCTCTAAGCCGAGTCTAAGAGGCCGTGTACTAGTATTATAATTTGCGTAGCTGGAGCAAAGAAACTCATTTTGTGCAAACCTGATCCATTCAGAAATTTTTAGAGAATCTTTTCATGTTTTTTTTATCTTGCTTCCTTCAAAACAATTAGAACTAGGAAAAATGGATCTCAACTTGAGGATTTGTTTCCTGAAAGAACTAATTTGTTTCATTTTTATTTGCAGGTTGAACGACATGCCAGAAGTAATGAAGCAGATGCCACCACTTCCAGTTAAGTTAAACGAAGAAGTGGCTAACACCATCCTGCCTCTCCCAAATCTTCCCATGAAGTGATCATGACTCTAGCTTTTTGGCCAAGACTCATAATCCAGCTTTCAGTGCAAACATCAAGGTGCCTTTAAAAGAGGAAATAACCAGCAAGTTGACCTACCCGTAGTTCATTCTGTAAATTGTAGTTTCATTATAGTTTTGCTTTGAAGAAATAGTTCTTTTAATAGAAGTAATTTGGTTTTTGTGTAGAATTAGGGGATAAGTAGTAAGTAATAAACAATGCCTAGTTTTTTTTTTTTTTTACTAATCTTTGGTATCATTTAATGGTTTGTGTTTATTTGTGGATCAGTTTCTTGAGAAGTGATAATTTCTCAGATACTGACTTGACATGGTACTTCCAGAGAAGCTTAGGCCGAATGCATAAATTGGCCCCTGGCCTTTTCACAAAAAGCCTAACCTCACCTTTGATTCTGAAACTACTGGATGACTGTGGGGTAAGATGAACTCGAAGCTTTAAAAGCTATAGCATTTAAGATAAATTAAAATTTAGCCAAATAGTTTCTCATGCATTTACCATCATCAACTTCTTTCCTTCAATTTCCTATTTTCCACGTAAATGTACCGAAGAAAACCGTATTTGATCTAAGTTTGATTGAGATTGTCGGATTTTCCCCTTTTTTTTAGAAATTTTCTTCTTTATTTTGAGAGAGAACCGTATTTGATCTAATATTTTTCCATTTCTGAATAATGAAAAAATGTTGATATTATTCGCTATTCAGAGAAAATCAGATGATGTTGGACTTTTTTTTTTTAATCACAAAATAAATCAATACTCAATTTTTAAATAACGTATCAACTATTAATTGTCAATCTCTCATGCTTTGAAAATTCAATCTTACCCAAAATTGGAGATTTGAAATTGATTCAACTTAGAATTGATCGAATTTGAATTCTATTTGTTGATACATCTAAAATGATTTGGACTTGGAATAATCCAATTTAAATTATAAAAAATATTTAATTTTTTAAATTAAAATAATATTTTTATTTTAAAATTCAAAATTATGTGTGATTAAACATGAAATTCTAAACATGATTTAAATTTCTTTTTATACACCTACATCTTCCTGTAATTCATAAGAAAAAGAAAGACATAACTTAAGATTAATCTAATTTGAACATAATCTGACATGAAGTTGATATAATCCATTCGATTTGACTTATTTGTCACTTCAACTCTTACAACTTTTACAAGTAAACATGATACATTTCTATTTTTATCACATGACTTAAAAATACTCGTCTTTTGTTTTATTTATTTGTATAGCTGCTAGTTGCAAGTCCTATTGAAGGGGAAAAAAAAGTAGTACTAAACACATTGGATGTATTCGGATTAGATCATTTTTAGATTGTATTTTAATGTGGATTTGGATAAAGTCATTTCGAGTTATGAATGAATTGAATCAAGTTCTTAAATCAAGACATTAAAAGAATTTTTTTTTTTGAGTTTTTAGTCAGATTGAGTCACTTATAATACCGATTCTTTTAAGAAAATATTTTAATTTAAATGAGTCAATTAAATTGACTCGTAAATATGACTGATGTCAATTGAAAGTTCATTGATTCATGTATTGAAGTGGGTCATTTCAAGTTTTTTTCAATTCGATTTGAGTCAAATTTTTTCGAATGGATTCAAATTAAGTAAAAAATTAACACCTCCAAAAATAAGGAAGAAGAGGTGATTTTGTTTAGAGAAGAAAACAACTCTTTATTCTATATTTGAAAGTTTTAGGTGAATAAGAAATGATATAGTTTAATAGTATAATAATCTGAAAATTCAAAATTTTATGTCAATTTATAGTTATAATCATAATTAAATAGTAACTTATATCCCTTTTTAAATTTAAATTACAATTTTTATATTTAACTAAAATAGATAAAAAAAAATAGCATAAATGATATATTTTGTTACTGATGTGGTGTGAAAAATATTTTATTCTCTTTTTGTTCACATCATTGCAAGAAAGTATTTTTTTTTAATAATATCATCATAAATATAGTTACCTATGTTAGTTTTGACTAACTTTTATCAAATAACTAAAATTACAAGTTAAATTTAAAATAAAAATAATGATAATGTTTAAAATTATGCCTAAAATTATAAATTAACACAAAATTTTAGATTTTAGATCATTAAATCAAGTTGATGTTTTGAGAAATTAAAAAAATGTATCAATATTATTTTTTTTTTGTCAAAACCAAAAGAATTTATTTGTTATTGACAATGCATAGAAAACACATGGGTTAAAAGATATTAAACCCAACTTGGATTATAATCTCATCCACTTATATATAATTATTGCATCTCTCACATTTCTACTTCTATACAAATTCAACTTTATACTAATAACCTCTTTAATCCTATAAATCACTCCATCTCTATTTACAGTATACTTTTGAAAAATTATATTATTTATTTCTTTTTAAACATAGTAAACAATAGCCAAAAAAATAATCTAACTATCTTGCTTAGCAAGCTCCTACCCCTAATCTTCTTACTAAAATAACTGAGTTTTTATTTTCATGGAAGATTGATTTTCTCAATCTAGTAGACTTTAGAGTTGTTTTTCAAGTATTCTGAACTACTAAATAACTCATATGCTTCTTCACACATCACACATCACACATCTATCATTTTTCACATTATTACTTACATACAAATTCAACAATATACTAATAATCTCTTTAATACTATGAATAACTCCATCTCTATTTGTAGTACACATTTGAAAATTATATTATTTATTTCTTTTAAACATAGTAAATAGTAGCAAAAAAAAAAAAAAAAACCTAATATAACTATCTTGCCTAGCAAGCTCCTACCCCTAATCTTATTCCTAAAATAACTGACTTCTTGTCTTTATGGAAGATTGATTCTCTCAATCTAGTGGAGTTTTAAAATTGTTTCCTAAATATTCTAAACTACTAAACAACTAAAAAACAAATGCTCCATATCCTTTGCTTCTTCACACATCACACATCCATCATCATCAATTATTCTCCACTTGTAAAGCTTGTCTTTTGTTCTCAACTTTTTCTTTAAGGCTAGCCAAACTATAAACCTATAGCAAAGTACATAGTGATGCTGCCAAAGTAACTTATACCAAGAAATTAGATCCTAATAGCTCTCAACATATTCTAGGATGAGGTAATTGAATAAAGCCTATTATCTCTACTCTAAACAATACAATCCTACCAATCATCTTACAACTTGAAGTGAGTTTGAATGTAAGCACAAGCTTGCAAGGCTTCCACATCAGCTAGTTTAGGGATACTCCAATTTTCTCTCCTCCAGAGATATGCAACCATAAGTCTTCTTACAATATTTGTCTCCTTAATTTTCAATGTAGGAATTATATCAATTATCCATTGACAATAAATCCAGAAATCATACCCGAAAGATAATTTTTCTCATTTCCTAATTCATATCTAAAACCTTTTTGAACATTAAAGTGATGTCAAAACACAAAACCAAGAAAACTAAGAGTGATGTTAAAACAAAAAACCAGAAAAATCAAGAGAGATGTTAGAGGGCAAAACTAAGAGAAGTTAGTAAGTTGCCAAATGTCAAGACTAGGAGCGCTAGGTTAGAAGCTTAAGAATAGAGCTAAGGATATGATCCGCTCTTATACCTGTTAGAGAGATTCTAGAAGAATAGTGCAACCTTGGTACCTATTGAAAGCTACCAAACATTAACTCTAGTACATGATAGAGAGTTGTTAAGTATATGATCCAATCTAGTACCTACTATAAAATATGTGCAATCTTGGTACCTACTATGAGCTACCAAAAGCCAGAACTAGTACCTATTAAAAAACTGCTAAGCATATGATTCACTTCAGTATTTATTAGAGAGCTGCTAGAACATTAAGACAATCATTAGTGGCTGATAAGAGCTACAAAAAGCTAACGTCACTACTTACAAAAGAGATGCTAAGGATGCATTCATTCTAGTACTTGCTTAAGAGCTTCTAAATGATGAGTGTAACCTTGATACCTATTAAAAGCTGCTAAGAGCCAAACTTAGTACTTGCTAAAAAATTGTTAGAAGATAAGTGGGATCTTGGTACCTACTAAGAGCTACCAAGGGCCTGCCTTAGTATATGTATCCTTGCATATCCTTTTTCTACTATTTACATTTATGTTAAATGCTTTGATATGCCTTATGCAATGATCATTTCATCAAAGTGTTACTTTCCAAGCCTCATAAAGTAGGGGCAAATTGTGAGCACTAAATTTTAGATTATTGGGATGTGAGCCTAATGGTGAGAACAATGTTAAGTTCGTCTTGAAATGGATGAAGAAAATAATGCCTAAAAAAGGAGCAAAACTTGGACAAACCTTGGCCTGAACCTACCTTATAAAGACACAGACTAAAATTATCAATTTTAGAATTTTTATAGATTTTCTGTACATCCAAGTACTTGATTATATAGACAACTCACATGGCTATATAGATAACTTACATGGTTGTATACATAATTTATGAAAATGCCAAACAGAGTAAAATTTATAGAACAATAACCTACTTTACCTAATTGACTATACATTTAAGTTGTTACCAATATAAACAATCTTTTATCTATATATACAATTTCAAACCTTGAATATTCATTAATCTTATCTATAGAGGGACATGGGGAGGATGGAATAGATGCATCCTATGCACAGAGCATAAGTGCACCTCCCTACTTTCCACATAAATACTCATCTCCCATAAGACATAAGGAGGCTAATTTTTTTCCTTTATAACTTGTTATTAAATTAGATGATTAGACCCTAAACATATTCATTGTACATATAAAAATGTAAGTGTGAAATATATACACCCAAGGTTGAAGGTAAAAGACAAAGTATAATTCTCTTTTAGCATTATAATAATTGCTTTTTAAAGAAGAACAATAACATTTAAGGTACCTCTAAGTGCCATAACCTCTAGGCCATTCTAAGCCTTCTTTACCTCCCCATTTTACCTTTCTTTTTCTATTTTAAAGTTTTTTACTAACAACGAGCCTAAAGATCTATATAAATACTTGATTGTCTATATAAACATCTTAGTGGTCTGTACAAATAACTTAGTAGTCTGTATAGACAACTTAGTAGTTTGTACATATCACTTTTATTGCTCATAGGCACTATTCATAATAATGCCCTTTTCTCTTCCCTTTTGATTTTGAGCTTCTTTTTATGCATTTTAAGCTTGAAAAAAATATATGGAACGGTGTAGGTTATATCAACCACGAACCTTTGTTCCCTATGTTTAACTATATTTTCATGATTAAAAGTTACTTTTAATGGAGTGTCTTAGTGTTGCTTATGGCCAAGTTTACACCCCCCATTTCATCTTTTTTGTGATTGATTGTATGAAAGAAAGGTGATTAAGGGAGGTTATAAAGTCGATGACCCCATGATTGCTCCTTATTTTTTTCCTACTTAATAATATTTCATTTTATTTCTCACTACACTCACATGTACAACTTTTAGGAGGGGTGTTCTTTAGCCTTTCTCATTGCTAAACTTGCTTCCTTTTCACTTTATTATGTCAATTATGAAAAGAAATTGCTAGGGGGACGTTGTGAACACTAATGATCCTTTGGTTTCTTTTTTACTTTATGTCCATTTGGTAAACTTCTTTGGATGAACATACTCATGAGTGTTTGGATGAACATCTGAGTGTTTCTTTGCATTTGGGGCAATATGTTCATATTTAAATATCACACTCTTTTGTTGCATATGAGATAGGTACCTCATGATGATAACATAACAATCCTACCAATGAGGTAGAATGGGGTAAGGTATTTTCATTTTATATTGTTATGCTTAGAGGTAGAAACCCATATTTCCACAACTCTTGGCACTAAATTATGTGTCCTTATTACAGGCTTTGAGTTTTGGCACTTGCACATTATTATTTTAATTGATGATTACATAAATCTTCATATAATTATATACTCCCTCATCCCTATGGTGAATGCATGCATAAATTTATCTTAATGTGTGAAATAATGCTATATGAATGATTAAGATTATGTGAAATAATGCTAGATGAATTTTTAGGGCCATCCTAATATAAATTAACTAATTAATAAGAATAAAACTTGTAAATGTGAATCATAGATTCCTAAAAGTTGAATCCCTAACTCTATGTGACTTGGGGATATCTAACCTCTTTCAACAGTTGTAGCAATTCCCAAATCCAATCTCTGACAAGGAGAAGATGGATTGGGCCTTCTAATAGACCTGTTTAGACTAGAATCTATCATTTGCAAAATTTTGTCCTGATCCAAATCAAGTGATGATCCAGTTAAGTATTTAAGGTATTAGTATTATCCCTAAGTTTCTTAGTTAACCATTTGATTCATTATATAGTCTATACCAATTGAGAAGCCTACCCTTAGATTCCCTGTTAATCCTTTGCATGCCACCATTTAGATTTGTACTAAAGTATGACCCCATGCCCTCTTGATCCCCAACGTTCGATAAAAGGTATAGGAGTTACAAGCAAAAATTTTCTCATTAAAGTACAACCACAAACATTAAGGCACTCACAGTTAGACAAAAAGGAAAGTTTTGAGCTAAGTACAACTCATAAATTGCATCACTATTTCCCTTAATGTATTCAACCAAAGAAAAAAGAAAGCATTAGCCTTTCTCTTATTATTTGTAGCATCTCTGCTAATCCCTCATCTCTTTCTCTTGAAAAAGTTGAAGAGAATTCTAATTCTTTACTATTCCTATGTGGATACTATTGTAAAAAGTTTGGAATTCTTATGGTTTGCTATAAGCTTTCCGTGATGGTTTTATTTTGGATTTGCATATTAAGGCAACTCTCTAATCTCTTAAATTAGTTTTTAATCCTTATTAGACATTAATGAAATTCTTAAGATGGAAATCCAATTAAAAAAACTAAAATTTTATTTTCACTATAGGTAACTAGATTGTTTAGGAATTTAAATTTCCTATAGTAGTATTGAAGCCTCCATTAGTGTGTAACAATGATTTTATTACTTGTATTTTGATTTAGATAAGTTATATGTTATAATTTAATGATTCAAGCTCAATAAAATTATAATTAAATAATTTTTCATCACTAATTAAGAATAATCATAAAAGTTATGATCAAACTTGATTGCATGAAAAGGTGTTTATAACCAATTTTGGTTCTCTTATTACATGATTTTGATAATTGCCATTACTATTTGAAATGATTTCATATGATACATAAAATCCTAGAATTTGTATTTAGAAATTTAATTCTTAAATTTTTCAATTTCTTGATCCTTTTCAAATTAGTTTATGAAACTAGTTGCAAAACTTAGAATTGTAAATCCTATAGGATGCATGATTAACTTAATTTCAAATTTCTTGATCCTTTTCAAATTAGTTTATTAGATTTTTATGTGTAATTTTGAAATCTTCAATCTTGGGTGGTAATATGCATATTCTTAGATTTTAAAATTAATTTTAATTGTCAAATACCTGGTTATATTACTGCTCAAAGATCTTCTTAATCAAAGTTTAATTTTCTTGCAAAACTAGACATCTTGAACTTGATTTATAGTCTAATCGTGTTTGAATAATTATGACCTATTTTCAATTATTAAAACCTCCATTAATGAGTTGAGAACTTGCTGGATATTTCTAAAAGTCATGAACAGGGAGAAATAGTTATTATCAACCCTCAAAACAAACAAGCTACCTGACTTATAAAGCAATAAAATAGTGCGTAGACCGCCTTATGTGTAAGGATCATAAATGGTCTCCTTTGCTTGATTTTCACCATGACTAAACCATGTGAAGGTATTGTAATATCTAGAAATTGATTTTTTAAATAAAATAAAAATAATTAAAAATGAGAGAGAATAGGACATTGGTCCTTAAAAGGTGGTGCCTAAGGCATTCTTGGAAGGCCATTCAGCCTAACTTGATGGAGGATCTTTAATGGATACCTCCTCTTCCTTATGTGGCATTTATGAAGTGTCTTGAGGGGATGAGAAAAGTTGTAAATAGTTGTAGCTCCTTAGTTGCATGATTTCACGATTTTGGGTAGGAGTGAGAGTCCAAAGAGGATAAGGATTAATTAATTAATCCTTGTCCTTATTCTATTTAGTGGTAAATTTTGATTAGTTCCTTATTTTCTATGATGTAATAATTCTTGTGTGAACCATAAATAATTTTTATTAATTAATTTTGAGTAATCAATTATTTAAATTAAATAAAAATGATTTTATTTATTAAAATGGTTCATACAATACAAGTTTTTCAAAATTAGTTTAAAAAATTGTCTTGAAATGTTATTTGATAATATTGTTTTCTTATTTATTTAATTAAATAATATGCATATAGTTATTCTCATATGATGAGATAAATATTTAATTAGAATTGATCTAATGTAATTTAAGTAATCAACATAATCATGAAAATAGTTTCAACACAGTACCTACTTAATTGTATATTATCTAGTTAATAAAAATTATTATTTGAATCATAAATAGAAATTATTTATTTCATGTTATCTTAATAATTTTTTAATATTTAATCATTTACATTAAATAAATTATTAATTTAGAGAAAAATGGTTTCTTAAATTAAAATCTTAGAATTTTGGATGACTTATGTGACAAGTCAAGTATATAAATTATTAAGAGTATGATATGTTGGTTTGTTCAATATCATAAGCTTATATGTGGATTTTAAATGATATTATATGTGTTCATTTATTAATCTAATATGATTAGATATGCATGATAGATGATTAAATATGATTTAAAGTCTTTATGGTAAGAAAATAGTTTCTTAAGCACATTAAATCAAACATATGAATAATGTTTGAGTTTGAAAGATTAAATTGATAAAATTTAAAAAAATTCAATTATTGAAATAATACCTTTAAAAGCATATAAGTTCTTTAACATGAAGTAATATTTTATTTATGATATATATAATTTATGATAATGATGCATGATGGATGATACTCAGACTTATATGAGATGGATGAATTGTTTTATCTAGTTCTTTTGATTTATTGGATAAATAAGGTTTTCATGTCTTGCCTTTCTCTCTTTAAGTCTATGCTATAAAAGTTTTTTCCCCCTCATATCAATTCCCCTCAAATGTAACTTAAGATTTCTCAAAAGGTTTATGTAACTTTAGAAGTTTGCTTAAAAGATTAAGTATTGTAATTAGATTAGATCTTGTACAAGTATTGAAAAGGAGATGAAGGACCAAGAGAATTATAAGGTGCAATAAAAGGTTTATTTACTTGGGATATGATTACCTAACATCCTTATTGGCTTAAGGGTGCTAGTTTAGATATAATCCATAATCATCCATATAATTGGCATATTTAAAATATATCATACATGTGATAAATGATATACATGAGATCATGCCAATGCATGAGATCTAATAACAATCATACCAAAGTATGATTCCCTTAATAAGATTAATTAAGATTAACAAACCCCTCATAAAATATATTGCTTTCAATTATTATAGCAAAATAAGGAGTCCATTTTATTGGGAGTCCCTATCGCAAACCTTAGATAGCCTTATAACATGAATATGATTTATGCTATAACAAATGGTTCTACTTAACTAGTATTATATATTTCAAACCACCAAAGTGTTGACTACATTAAGTTAGAGGCAGGATTAGGTATGGTGTGCTTTGGCAAGGGGTTGCCATCTAATTGATCTAGGAGTCACATAAGATGTGATTAGTAAAAGTACCCACCATGAAACTTTATTTGATTTGTTGACTTGGAGCTAAGGTAAAAATGGAATATGATCCTATCTTACTGAAAGTTTTAATCATTTGAACACTCTTTTTAATAATTGAGGCTATTACTTTATAAGAAAAATAGTAGAAGAACCAATTTAAATGAAAAATTAACCTTATTCAAATTGGTGACTTATATGCATGAAAATAATTTAGTGATTATCTTATATGTTAGGTTCAAAAAATGAGTAATAAAACTTCACTCCACAACATATTAGATGCTACTAAGCTCACTAGTACAAACTTCCTTGATTGGTATATAAATCTTAGAATTGTTCTGAAATAAGAGAAGCATTATTATGTTCTTGAGCAATCATTGCCACTCATCCTTATTGAGGATGTGACTATTAAAGAGGTGAACACATACCATCATCATATAGATGATGATTGATAAGTTGTTTATGTGATGCTTATAAGTATGAGTCTCGAGCTCCAAAGACAATATGATAGCATGAATGCACATACCATTATTGTGAACTTTAAAGATTTATTTGATGCATAAGGGAGAGCTGAGAAGTTTGAAACTTTTAGACTATTGTTTAGTTATAAGATGCAAGAAGGCTTAAAGGGCAAAACAGATGCATTGAAGATGATTGGGTATATTCAAAAATTAGCATAATTGGGATTTCTAATGGATAATGAGCTAAGTATAGACATAGTCTTCTAAGCTCTTCCTCCTATCTTTTTATAATTCATCTTGAAATTTAATATAAATAACTTGGAAGTAAGTTTGCCAAATTATTAGCAATGCTAAACACTATTGAGGCTTTTCTTAACACTACAAGAAAATATAAAAATAGCTACTAAAAATTAGTTACTACCTGTGTTAGTAGCTATTTAATGACCACATTAAAAAGGGTTTTTTTTAGTGACTAAATAACGAATACATAGTTGCAAAATTTATGGTGTCAACTAATAACTACTATGTGTAGTAGCTATTTGATCGACAAATAGTTACTACGTGTTTTGTAGTAGCTAACGTGAAGACTACAAAATAATGTGCAATAATTAGTTTCCTGGCTTTGAATTTAGCTACTAACTTTTGTTAGTTGCTAGGTTTAGCTACTACAAGTTGTAGTAGCTACTATAAGTTGTAGTAGCTAAGTAGTTGCTAAAATTTTTGAATGCAACATATTAGCTACTAAATACTTTGTAGTTGCTAAATAGCTACTACTTTTTGTTAGTAGCTAAACTTAGCTACTACTTAGTGTAGTAGCTAAGTGTATCTACAATTTTATAGTAGCTAGTAGTAGTTAAGTGCATCTACAATTTTATAATAGCTTAGCTACTAACATTTAGTTAGTCACTAACATAGCTACTGTAATGATTGCTATCATTTTGAATGATTGATAATTAGCTACTAAATAGTTTGCAGTAGCGACTACATTTTTTGTTAATAGCTAAGGTTAGAGACTATAGTGTTACTAGCTAAGTAGTTGCTAAGTAATTAAAAAAATGAAATGCCAAATCAACTTTTCCCCTTCTCTCTTTCTATGGTTGTTTCACTTCACAATGGTAGTCCCCATTCATTAAAACCATAATCTTTCTATCTCTACACTCTTCTCCAATTGTAATAATTATTTCTTTTTTTCTTCATTTTGCTCTTTTTTGTGCTCTCTCTCTCTCTCTCTATATATATATATATATATATATATATATATATATATATATATATATTCCCTCTTTTAACTCTCCTTACATGGCAATTAAGGCATAATTTTACTATCGTTGTTCATCTATCTAACTCTAACATAAAATATGCACTCTTTATTATTTATTCTTCGTGTAATGGTAGTGATTACATAGAAAATGATGAAATAAAGGTAGGGACATGTCAATAATAATGAAGTTTTTTGTGTAGATCTTTGAAAGGAAGAAGAGGATTCTCGAGCAAGTCAAGCATTAGACAGATCTATTTGACCACCATCTCACTTCTAAATATCTTTTTGATGGAATTGCCCTCATTCTTGGCTCTATTCTCCATCCTTTCCTTCCTTTTCCTCACATCTAAAAGGTGCTCTCTCTCTCTCTCTATCTCTTTATTCAAAGGCAAAACTGGATGATTCAGTCTTCAAACATTGGTTTTTTTTTTTTCAATTTTTTGCTTAAGGAAGTGTTGATTTAGTTTGCATTTAAAGATGAGATAAAACAACTTATTAGTCTCATCATCAATACTTTTTATAATAATAAAGAGATATTCCTTTGCAAACTAATCAACAATGCCTCTGATGTAAGTTTTCACTTTTCTCTTCCTTTCACTTTCTTGGCTTATTGTTTTTATTGAATTGGAGGAGGGGTAGATGGCTAGAACCAAGAAATGGGAAGGGTTTTCATGTTTTTTAATTCTTTATTACTTTTTAGTTTGGTTTGATGTGGAGAAAACCAAAGAAATGTTAATCTCACATACTGTCCATTATCATGTCCCTAAATTGGAGATTTTAAGCATAAAATTATTATAAGTTTTTAGTTAGAAGTTTTCATTCTCTTTTATTACTGTGTTTACTCGTTGATTAATTTGATTCTTGAACAATTTGAATTTGGTTCATATAGGCATTGGACAAGACCAAATTTGAGAGCTTGATTGATAAGAATAAGCTTGATCGTCAACTGGAGCTCTTTATAAGGATTGTGCCTAATAAGGTTAATAAGACCCTTTCTATCATTAACAGTGGCATTGACATGTCTAATTAGGTAAATAACAATTCTATTAATCAATTTGAATATTTTTTTTCTATTTAATTCTATTTTGAGTACGGGGTTTAATCAAAGTAGTTTTTGATCCATGTCAAGAATCACACATTCTGTTGATTTTTGTCACTCTTCAAGACTATTCAAAAGGAAGTAGTTTTTGAATATGGGGTTTTTGTTTGTTTTCTTTTGTGTTGTAGATTTTCTGTCACATATTTGATATGGGTTTTGTGAATTTTGGTGTGGGTGTTATTTGTTTATCTTTTATCAAATGTTGTTTGCATTTGTTTTAGGTTTGTTGTTAATATTTTTTCTTAAATATTGCTCTTTGATTGGTCATTTTGGTTTGACATAGGTGAAGTTGGATTTCTTTGCAACTAATGTGGTTCATTTTTTGTTTGGTATTTATGTGGACTTGTTAATGTAATGTAGAATTATGATCTAAGTGAAATAGAATTACATATAATTTCTTATGGTAGAACTCAAAATTCAAACCTGTTAATGCCAAAACTTGCTTCATTAATGGTTTTCAATTATTTTATCACTGAATTTATTAAAATATAAATGGTAGCAATCGAATTATCTAAAATGATCTTAAAGTATGCTTTAATAATCAAGATTTCTCTTATATTCCAATGGAGCAAGACCAACTTAGTTTATAATAATCCCTTGTAGTGCAACCTAGTTTATGATCTATCTTATTTAAGAATGCATTTAATTATTCCTATTTTTTGTCCTTATCAAAAGAAAATGATTGTTAAGACTTAATTGAGGGTTTTTTCTTAAAATGTAATTCATAAGGAATTTTAGTCATTCAAATGTGTTATTAAAGGGAATGGGATGGGTCTTAAAGGAACTAGAAGTGTTGAAGGAGCAACTATCAAGCCTTTTTCTTTTTCTCCTTTATATTTTTCTTTCTTTCACTTTATGACTATGTGGATGTAATTTAGTGCTTAAAAACTCATGGTAAATTAACCAAAATTTCAAATATATTCTTGTTTTATGAATGGTGGTGAGAATTAGTTCTAGCAAAAATTTACTCTTGTAATAGTGAAGCTAGTTATGCATATATAACTATGCGATTTGCTCTAGTAGATGCTTATGCTTAATATATATAAATTTTCAATGAACTTACTAAAAGACTTTTTTTTTTTCTATGGAATTGCTCCAATCTAAAGCAAGATAAAAGCTCTAATTTTATTTGTCTATCAACATCTTTGAGGCAAGATTTTTGTTGTCCTTAGGTGCCTTAGAAAAGGGGGTTTGGATAGGGCAATAACAAGAATTAACAAAAAAAAAAAAAAAAAAAAACTAAGTGCTAAAATGATGAATAATCAAGACACAAGATTTATAGAGGTTCGACATAACTAGCCTCCGTCCTCGCCTCTAGTATTTCCATTAGAACCTTCACTATCATGACAACTTAAGGTGTTATCAATAACCTTTATAAAGGTAAGTTTTTAGGCACTACCAAGCCTTTACAAGTGATAGATTTTTAGGCTCTATCAACCTCTTACAAGTAGTTTCACAAATGCTACTAAACCTTAACCCAATGTAGTTTCCAAACATTACTTTAAACCTTTCACAAGATCTTGTTTTTAAGGTTTCTCAACTTAAGGTTTCCTCAAACTAAATACAATAAGTAAAGAAGGAGGAAACACTTTTTCACTCAAGTAATAAAGACATTGAAAGTACTTCTCATAATGTATACGTAATATGGTTGAGAATGAGAAGAGAGTTTTTAAAAAGCTTATCCTTCAAACTCTATTTTGAAGATAACTTTTGCAAGCTTTGAATGATCAACTTCTTTTGATTACTATATCACTCTTTGCTCACCTCTTTGATTGAGAAAAGCTTTCACAATAAAATACTCATTTAATGGAACAGTTCTATATGTATTTCTATTAATAGTGAATCCTTTTATATCATGAACAAAGAGCTAGCCGTTAGAAAAAAAAGTTGTCATTTTAGTTTACAACTATATACTATTCAACTCTTTAGAATTCTCCATGCTCGTTGCTAAGGCTTCAACCATCATTGATTTCACATAAATGGGTGGTTATCAAACAAAATACATTCTCAATGGTTGTTAGCTCTATCTAAATATCCATTGGGACTAGCTATTAGAGAGAACTTGATTTAAGGCTCATCCTTTGACTTTTGCAAAGGCTTATTTATCTTTTTCTTCAATGGTGGTTGGATAAAAACAATGGTTGTTACTTTTAAACTTCAATGCTCATTGAAGAAGGATTAATGCCTGTTGTTGATTCCAAGAAACTTTAAACTTGATGCGTTATTTTTCAAGGTTTACACAAGTCCTTTAATGGATGTTGAAGGATTTTCAATGCCCGTTAGTAGCATCTTTAACACCTATTGAGATATGAATGTTTATCATTAAGGGGTCCAGTGCTTAAAGCTCAAGCTAGAGCAATTATCCAATGTTTGTTGGTGAAATTCCAATGCCCATTGAATGTGCTCAACACCTGTTGAGATAATGAGTGTGCCTCGTTGGGGGGTTCCAGATTCTTTGGCTTAATTTAGAGAGTTTTCCAAGTCCGTTGAGATCGACCAACGCCTATTTTGGGTTTTAGAGAGTTTTGCTTAATGTAAGGCACTTTGTCCAACACCTAATGCAAAATTTAATGCCCGTTGTGGGTAAGATCAATGCCTGCTGTAAAAATGCAATTCCCATTGTGATGTTCAATGTGCATAGCTATGTTAGAGTAACTGTCCAATGCCTATTGGGAATATGGACAATGTCCATCAAAAGGTCTAAAAAGCTATACTTAAGTTAAAGTGTTTCTCTATATGATATCTTCTATGCCTGTTGCCAGGTCTACAATGCCTATTGGAAGAAGACAACACTCATTGGTTTGTTAAACTGAGTTTGCCTTGACCTTCATTCTTTAATATTTTGAGTTTTCAACTATGGTTTCTTCTCCAATCATAATAGTCCAAAAAATTGATGTACCTAAAAGTTCTAACACAAATAACTTGGGCAAGAGTTAGCTCTTTGACATGTTTGTGATCATCAAAACAAGACTTAGAATCTTGCGGTTCAACATTCTCCCTTTTTTTTTTTTTATGATGGCAAGCAGTCTAACAAAAACAATATATATATATATATATATATATATATATATATATATATATATATATATATATATATATATATATATATATATATA
>CATIWR010062821.1:0-28462 GCA_949677035.1 Omphalea diandra
TCAACAAATTATGTTGTAAGCCACTAACTAATAAGACATTATCAATTAATGAACAACCATCCTTACCTATGGTACCAATGCCAATTACCTTACCCTTGGCATTGTTACCAAATGTGACATCTCCACCTTCTTTCTCTTTAAATGATGTGAATAGTTTTCTATTTCTGGTCATATGCTTTGAGTAACCACTATCCACATGCCAATTACTTGCTTTGGTGGTAGTCCCATTTCCCTACAAAAGAAGAGTCAATCACCTTTTCTTTGATATCCAAGCATACTTGGATCCTAGGGGGTTAGTGATTGAAGGGTCCTCTAACTTGAGGTGAGCCTTTCTAATAAAGCAATGTATGTTGATATGCCCATATTTCATGCAATAGTGGCATTGAAGATTAGACTTGTTAGTCTTTCTACTATGCATAAATTTAGTATGAGTAGGAGGCCTTCTCATACCATGGTCATGTGAAAGCATGCATGTGCATGTATGATGAGTAGGAGTAGAGGATTTTCTATTAGGATGACTATGCCTTTTGTTATACATATAAGCATGATTGGCTCTTTGAGTCTTAGCTCTAGAGCCTTGGGGAGCCTTCCCTTTACCCTTAGGCTTAGGAGGCTTAGTGCTAGGAGCACTTTTCTTCCCAATCACCTCAATGCTTGAGGTTTGAGGTTGTGAACCTCTAACAAACGTAGTTGTAGATGTAAAGGGTGTTCCAATAAAACCTAGACCATGCCTAATTAAAGGTGGTCTTTGTGGCACAATAAAAGTGTCTAAAGCCTTTTTTCCTTTATGGAATTTAGAGATTGAGCTTTTAAGCTCAATGACTTCTCCTTTAAGAGTGTCATTCTCCTTTAAAAGTGAGGCTAAGGAAAAAGATGATGTAGATAATTTTTCAACAGATTTTTTAAGTTCTTCATTAGAAGTCCTCAATTCATTTACAAGCTCATTTAGAGACTTGTATTCACTTCTAGTTTGGAGCATTTCTTCCTATAGGTTTTAATTTATGACTTATACTCATCACACTTCATAGTTAGAGCTTCTAAAAGCTCTTCATCTATATCATCTACCTCATAATCAGAATTAGAGTGGGAAGATGTACTTACCTCTTATGAAGAGTCCCCTAGTGCCATAAAGCATATGTTGGCCACTTCTTCTTCTTCCTCTTCTTCACTTGAGCTGTCATCCCAAGTGGCAGAGAAGTTTTTCTTCTTTTCTTTGTCTCATCTCTTCTTCTTCTTTAGCTTGGGACAATCATTCTTGATATGGCCTTGCTTGCTACACTCATAACAAGTGACTTCACTTGATCTCTCTAGGATTAGGAGTTGTCTTCTTGAAGCTTCTTCTTTCTTTTCTCCTTTTAATCTTGGTCCTTTTTTAGAGCATTGCTAGCTCTTATTCTTCATTGTCACTTTCTTCGTCACTTGAGGTAGTTTCCACCTCCTTCTCCTTTATTGAGGATTTGAATGCCAAGGTTCTCTTCTCAAGTTTTTCATATTTTTCTCCTTGACTCCTTATTTTCTTCATCTCTTTATCTTTTTTTAAGGCTAACTCATGGGTTAAGAGTTTGCCAATCAAGACATCTGTTTGCACCTTCCCTATTTCTGGATTGGATTCTTGAATACTGCACACTCTAGCACCAAACTTTTAAAGAGGTAAAGATTTCAAAATTGTGGAGTTTACCTCATGATTTGTGAGAATCCTGCCAAACTTCTTCATGTTGGTGACGATTGCTAGGAGTTTATTGGTCATATCGGTGATACTTTCATTCTCCTTCATCATGAACAACTCTCACTTCGTCACATGCATTTCTAGCTAGCTAGATTTCACCAATGTGGTGCCTTCGTGATAGTTCTCCAATGCTTTCCATATCCCATGGGCTGTTTGGAAATGTTATACTCTTCCAATCTCTTCTCTTGAAAGAGAACTTAGAAGAATTGTCATGGCTCTCTTATTCTTGTCATTTGATCTTCTATGTGCTTCAACCCACTCTTCTCTTGGAATGAGTTCTTCACTTCCATCCACTACCTTAGTGGGTGGCTTCCATTCTTTGACTACAACATCCCAGAGATCCACCACATCTGTGTTAAAGTAAATTTCCATCCTATACTTCTAGTGAGTATAGTCAGCTCCATCAAAGTAGGGTTTAAGGTGTGTGTGGATTCCTTCTTGTGCCATGATCTTTCTTCATCCAGTGAAGGTTTGATTGTGAAACCTTACTCTGATACCACTTGTTGGCCCTTAGCACTAAGAAGGGGGGTTGAATTGGTATGTGAAAATTAAAAATAGAAGAGTAAGAGAGAAATGAAGACACACGATTTATAGTGGTTCGGGTATAAATGACTCTACGTCCACTCCCCAATTCTCAGTAATTGGATATTCCACTAACTATCAATGGTGTTTTCAAGCTCACACCAAACTTTTACACTTGTGTTTTCTAAGGCTCACACAATAACCTTTACACTTGTGTTTTTCAAGCTCACACAACAACCTCTCTATAGTGTTTTGATAGGCTAACACTTCAACCTTTACAAATGGTGTTTATGCTCACACCAAACAATCAATTAAAGAAGAGAAAAGATTGAGTACCAAAATTGTAAGAGTTTGGTTATGAAGTTAATAATTCTCTTGCATTTACATCTGTTTGGTGAGGTATTTATACCCTCTACCCACCAAAGAGACATTGCAATAAAACTGGCACAAAATCATCAAAGTGTGTTGGACAGATTTTGCATTAAATGTTTGACAGGCTTCATTCGCGGTTGCTACTACTCATTTGCAATCGTGAATTCCAAATTTCTTAAGAAAAATCCCATTTGTGTCTAACGGCTAGTCCATGTGGTAATTTATGATTAGTTTACCAGAAAGATGTAACTGCTGCCTTTCACCTACTTTCAGCAGTCGCGGTCGCGAGCTTTCTTGCACAGGCCGCGACAGAAGGACGTGAAATCGTCTGCCAAAGATGGTCATCTTCTTCCTCATGATTCGTAGTCGCTACCAATAAGATGCCTCCGTGAAATTTGACTTCTAACAGTCAAATGGGACACTTTTCACGTTGTAATTGTAGACTTGCTTTCCTCTTGAGTTACTTCAAAATTTGCAATCGCGACTAGGGCGTGACACACAGCGAATTTGTCTGCCAATTTTGGACTCCATCATTTGGATGAATCGCGGTCGAGAAAGGCTTCGCAATTTCACCTGCCTAACTTCTTGCAAGTCCTTTAATGGATCGCGGTCACGAATCCAAGGTAGCGGTCGTGATTTAGAAGGTATTTTTCATACTTTGAAGATTTTGAGCTACATCCAACTTCCAACTTAGATAAAAACTAAAGGTGCAAAACAACACTAATTTGAAACATTAGAGATGATCAATCTCCTTTGTCAAGATCAAAAGGGGTTCAAGACTTGGGATTAACCACCCTAGTCCAACATTATAAATGTCAATTTATTTTTGAATCCAATTCATGGGTATTGGATATTGGATGTGGATTTCACATTTGTAATAATGTGCAAGGTCTAAAAAGGAGTATATCTTTTGCCTAGGACGAGGTGAACCAACGAGTTGCAAATGAAGCAAGAGTTGTTGCCTTAGCTATAGGAACTTATAAGTTAGTTTTGCCTAGTTGACTTGTTTTGACATTAAATAAATGTTATTATGTGCCTACTTTGAGTAGGAACAATATTTATGTTTCTTGGTTGGACATGAAAGGTTTTGAATTTTTTATTAAGAATAATAAATGTACATTTTCTTATTATAACATGCTTTATGGTTATGCTCATCTATCAAATAGTCTTTATGTCCTAAATCTTAAAAATAGAAGTGTTGAGTCCATCTATAATATTGATACCAAGAAGCATAAATCTAATTATTTGAATTTTGATTATCTTTGGCACAGTCGTTTGGGACACATAAATAAGAAACGCATATTAAAGTTCCAACAACATGGACTTTTGAAAGCATTTGATTCTGAATCATTTGAAACATGTGAATTCTATTTATTGACTAGAATGACTAAGGCCCCTTTCACAGGGCATAGTGAAAAGGCTAGTGACTTATTAGGCCCATAACATACCGATATATGTGGACCATTAAGTTTAAATGTTAAAGGATGTATCCAGTACTTCATTACTTTCATAAGTGATTATAACATATATGGCTATAGATAAACTAGCACCAAAATCAAATAAATGTTATTTTATGGGATATCCTAAAAAAACTAAATGACATTTCTTCTATAATATTTTTTAGAACAAAGTGTTTGTTGCTCAAAATGGTCTTTTTGAAAAGAGAGTTCATTTTTAAAAGAACCAATGGCAGTAAAGTTCAACTTGAAGAAATTCAACAACCACAAGATAGTGGTGAACCATCTATGAAATCTTAATAGGATTCATAAGCAATTGTTAAACATATACAAGTAACCCAAGCTCCAACAAGGTCTATAAGAGGATGTTAGATAACTGAGAAATATAGATTTTTCTTAACTGATAGTAAAGAAGTGATGCATGTAGACCAAAGTGAGCGTATATCTTATCAAAAGGCTATGGATAGTCTAGACTTTGAGAAATGGCTAGAAGCCATGAAAGCAGAAATGCAATCCATGTATGATAGTCAAGTATGGGCTTTGATTGATGGGCCTGGTGGTTCAAAATGTATTAGGTGCAAATGTTTTCAAAAAGAAAATAGATACGAAAGGCCATGTGCATACCTATAAAGTAAGGTTAGTTGCAAAAGGTTAGAAGCAAACATATGGTTTAAACTATGATAAAACCTTTTCACCAGTTGTTATGATTAAATCCATTTGGATTCTCCTTCCCATAACAGCATACTATAATTATAAGATACAACAAATGGATGTCAAAACAAAATTTCTTAATGGAAATCTTCTTGAAAATGTATATATGACACAACTAGAAGGTTTTATTAGCTCTGAGAATTCTAAAAAGTTAGCAAGCTTCAAAGGTCCATTTATGAATTGAAGCAAGCTTCAAAAGTCCATTTATGGATTAAAGTAAGCTTTTCAAAGTTGGAATCTTGATTTTGATGAAGCAGTCAAAGAGTTTGGTTTCATAAAAAAAAAATGAAGATGAGCTTTGTGTTTACAAAAAGGCTAGTGGAGCATAAAAGTTTTTTGTGCTATTTGTTAATGGCATATTACTCATTGAAAATGATTTTCCTACTCTATAAAATGTTAAATTGTGGCTAAGAAATTGTTTTTCAATGAAAGATTTGGGTGAAGCCACCTATATCTTAGGCATTAAGATTTATAAGGATAGATCTAAAAGGCTTATTGGCCTAAGTCAGAGTTCATATATTAATAAGGTACTGAATAGGTTCAGTATGCAAGACTATAAGAGATTATTCTTGCCAATTTCTCATGGTATAATTCTTAAGTGTCCATAGGCACAAGATGAGGGAGAAAGCATGAGTAAGATTCCATATGCTTCTACTATTAGATCTATCATATATGTCATGCTATGTACTCGACCTAATGTCACATATGCAATAAGTATAATGAGTAGGTATCAGTTAGATCCAAGTGAAAGTCATTGGACAGCTGTTAAGAATATCTTTAAGTACTTAACAAAGACTAAGGATGCATTCTTAATCTATGTGTTTTGCTTGAATGAAGATGCAGTGAGTTGGAGAAGTTCAAAGTAAGACATTTTTGTCGATTCTACAATAAAAGTTGAGTATGTAACCACCTTAGAAGTAGCTAAGGAATTTATTTGGAATAAGAAATCTATCACTAAATGTTATACCTAGCATTTCAAATCCAATGGACTTGTGTATTGTGACAATAATGAAGCCATAACACAAGCTAAGGAGCCAAGATCACATCAATGATCCAAACACATACTCAAGCATTTTCATCTTATTCAAGAGATCATAAAGAGGGGAGACGTAAAGATATGCAATGTGCCAACGAATGACAACAATGTTGATCCATTCACTAAACCACTATCACAACCAAAGCATGAGAGTCATGCTAGGTCAATGAGTATTAGATACATTTTTTATTGGGCTTAATGCAAGTGGAAGACTATTAGTTATGTGCCTTAGGCTAATGCTTGTAATGGATATTTTCTTAATAATGCCATAGTTACATTTTTATTAAATATCACTTTTATTTATAGTTAAATTATAAATTTCATGATTAATTAATTCTTTTTACTGTCAACTTGAGAGTAAAACCTTTAGGCGTAAAAAATTCTATTCAAGACTATCCCTAATTGGTTATTATAGTTGGGATGATAATGAAAGAAGGCTAGTATGTGTTTTGATTGATGACTATGTTTACTAGTCATCAATATGTGATATTAAGTCAAATATAAGGATACATATTTAAGAAATATTATATTGGACCAACCCTCTACGAGAACACTATATGGATTAATAATCATAAGTGATTCTCATGCAATAGTAATAACCTAATCCTCTGACATGAAAATTATCATAGAATCCAATATGTTGAACTTTATGTTTCGATATAGTTTAACATTATCTTTAATTAGATGATCATACAGTCTAATATTATACATGGAGTAAATCATATAAAGAAATACGAGTGATTGAGAAGGAATTTCTCCCTTAGATATTTTTATGAAAAATATATCTCTTGCCCCTCAATAAGTTAGACTGAAGAGATTACATGACCATGCGATAATGAATTGATAAAGGTTATCAATGTCATTTTACATCAGTCTACTTGGAGATTGAGAAAGAATTGAACTATATAAGGATGACATGATCCATGCCCTTTGTTCAATTGAGATATAATATGACAAAAGAATTATAATACTATTTGTAAAAATAGGTTCGGTTGAATCATTGACGTTTACAAAATTTGGGTAGTCATAATGTCTTGCTAAAAGCCACTTATGACATCTGAGCCCAAATAGGTTTTTGGTGACCAATGCCAATATTATGTGAACCTACATGGTTACACATATAGAATAAGCCCAAAAAGAAATTGAATTTTTACTATTCTCTCTATTCATAATTAAAATAATTAGAGATATTATCTAAAATATTAGATATATATTTCATTTAAAATGAAATAGGATATTATCTGTATATTTTAAGATACAGAGTTGACATAAAATATCTTAATGATTTATGTGTGTGTGTGTGTGTGTGTGTGTGTGTGTGTGTGTGTGTGTGTATGGTTTTCAAATGATTACACAAAACAATAACATTTTTAGAAAATGCTTTTAAAGAGAGAAAAAAAAAAAACTTACTGCTAACACACTTTGGATTAGAACAAGCCTATTTGTGTGGATACATGCAGAGGGTGATCATCATTTGATGACGTCTAGATCCACTCCAAATTCAAGGTTAGATGTTACCGATGTAAACCCCCACTCTTCCTTTCAATGATCTTACATCTTTTATTTGAATCGATAAGGTATTTACATTCTTCTTTTTTATTTAATCAAATCACATGAATTCGTGGTGGGTTTCATGTACAAAAATATATTTTTTTTTATGCATATTCTACAAAACCCAACACACCTAACTACCAACCTTAAGAAAAGCAACTGAACTTGGAAAGCATTTTAGAGAAATTAAAAAACAAAATAGATGCTAAATTTGATTAACATGAAGAAAATATGAGAAGACTTTAGGCCAAGATAGACTAAGCCAATAAAATCACTCTTTTGTTATCGATAACCATGTGATCATAATAGAACAAATAGTCAATGCATTTAATTCTAGATCCTAAGGCACCTTGCCTAACAACTCTAAACTAACCCCAAAGACAAAATGAAAGCCATCACCTTAAAAAGTGCTAAGAAGCTTCGACAAAAGGAAGTGGAAGATATAAAAGATGAGAGCAAGGTAGATAAAGAAGCAGAACTCATCAAGGAAGACAAGCCTATGGGAAAGGTTAAACCTTATGTTCGTCTAGTTCCTTTTCCTTTAAGACTTAAGCAAAAATCGATAGACAAGCAATTTACAAAATTCTTAGATATGCTCAAAATTTATGGAAGAGCTTCCCTAAATGTCGAAGTATGCAAAATTTATAAAGGGTGTGTTATCAAAGAAAAACAAATTGGAGGAATACGAGAGAGTCACTTTGATCAAAGAATGTAGCACTCTCCTCCTCAATAAGCTACCTCCAAAAAGAGGAGATCTAGGGAGTTTCTTTATACCTTTGTGAACTAGGTTCTAGCATTAATCTAATGTCTTTCTCTATTTTCAAAAAACTAGGTATTGGCGAGATAAAGCTCACTAAGATTTCTTTTCAACTAGTGGGCCACTCAATCATTTATCCAAAAGCGATAATGGAGGATGTGCTCATCAAAGTAGACAAGTTCGTAATTCCAATAGATATTATGGTTCTTGATATGGAAGTGGATAGAGAGATGCTTTTGCTCTTAGGATGACCCTTTCTAGCGATCGGTGGTGCATTAATGGACATTAGAGAGGGAACACTTATATTGTGAGAGGGACATGAGAAAGTGGTTTTCAACATGTACAAGGCTATCAAAAAGCCTGTGGAAGATAAGCGATGCTTAAGAATCGACATTATTGAGGAATGCACTAAAGAAGTGTTCAAAGAAGAACAGGAGACACTCAATCTTAAAAAGTAGCCATGGCAAGAGTAAAAGAAGAGAAAAAGGAAGATGCCAAAGGGGTAAGTACTCCAACTCTAGAGGCATGTGATGCTCCTTTCTCCTATTCTCTTTTTGAGTCTTTCAACTATGAGAAATAACTTGAGGTTACCCCACCTTTTATTCTTAAGCCTCCTCAAATTGAACTCAAACCTTTGCCCCCCCCCCCCCTTCCCCCCTCACCTTAGGTATGCATTATAGGGAATGACAATATCCTTTTGATTATTATCTTAAATAAGCTCACCCACGCACAAGAGGAAAAACTATTGAGGGTGTTAAGAAATAGGATTGAAGCTTTAGGATGGATCATAGCAGACATTAGGGGGATTAGTCCTACACTTTGCATACAAAAATTTTTGATGGAGGACAATCATAAACCTATAATAGAACATCAACGGAGACTTAACCCTAATATGAAAGAGGTAGTTAGGAAAAAAGTGGTGAAATTGTTAGATGCAGGGTTCATCTACCCTATTTCAGATAGCTCATCGGTTAGTCTAGTTCAAGTAGTTCTTAAGAAAATGGGGATAATAGTTTTAACCAATGATAACAATGAACTTATTCGAACTAGGATCATGACAAGGTATAGAGTGTGTTCTGACTATAGGAAATTAAACCCGATGACCTATAAGGATCACTTTTCCTTGCCTTTCATTGACCAAAAGTTTAAAAGACTTACAGGGCATATGTATTATTGCTTCCTAGATAGGTAGTAGGGTTATTATCAAACACAAATAGCACCGAAAGATCAAGAAAAGACAACATTCACATGTCTATATGGTCCTTTTGCTTATAGAAGTCTGCCTTTGGGGCTATGTAATGCATCGACCACTTTTCAAAGATGCATGACGATAATTGTTTTTTTGAAATGGTGCCAAGAATAGTAGAAATATTCATGAATGATTTCTTTATTATTGGTGATACCTTTGATGCTTATTTGGCTAATCTTATCAAGGTCTTAAAAAGATGTGAAGAAACCAATCTCATACTTAATTGGGAAAAGTGTCATTTCATGGTACATCTTGGCATTGTACCTAGGCTTAAAATCTCATTAAAGGGCATTAAAGTATATTGAGTAAAGATCAAGGTCATAAAAAAACTACATCCTCTAACATCTGTGAAGGCCATAAGGAGTTTTCTAGGACATGTAGGGTTTCATCAGCATTTTATTAAGGATTCTTAAAAATTTTGAAGCCCCTTTGCAATCTTTTAGCTAAGGATGTCTCTTTTATCTTTAATCAAGATTATTTAAATACTTTTCACTTATTGAAAAGGAACTCACTTTCACATCAATCATGACAAAGCCGAATTGGTCTTTATCATTTGAGTTAATGTATGATTAAGTGACTATAGAGTTAGAGCTATTTTAGGGCAAAGGAAAGATAAGAAACTTCATGTTATTTATCATGCAAGTTGGATCCTCAACTATGCCACTGCAAAAAAAGAACTCCTAACCATTGTTTATATTTTTGATAAATTTCAAACTTATTTGTTTGGTTCTAAAGTAATTATTTATACTAATCATGCAGTGATTTGTTACTTGTTAACCAAGAAGGATACAAAACCAAGGCTCATAAGATGGATTCTATTACTCTAAAAGTTCAACTTAGAGATAAAAGATAAGAAGGGTACGAAGAATTTGGTTGTCAATCATCTCTCTTGCTTAGAGCATACATCGGATGAAGAGGTAAGTATTTCCATTAATAAGGCTTTCCCAAATAAGCAACTCTTCTTTTTAAAGGCTCTCAATGCTCCATGGTATGTGGATTTTGTTAACTATTTAGTAAACAACATTTTCCCCATGATTTGAATTCCCACCAAAAGAAAAAGCAATATTATTCCCATGATTTTGTTAACTATTTAGTAAGCAATATTATTCCAATAAAAAGTTATTATAGATAAAGAGAGAAATAGAAAACACGGCTATGCTTCGACAGGTACATAATCATGCACCTCTTTAAAGTTAAAAATGCAAGATGCAATCTTTGTAGATTCTTTTTCTTTTGAATGCGTTCAAGTTTCCACTTTCTTAAATATGGTTAGAGGATTATTTAAGGAAAAGTTTTAGCCAAAATTAGAGCATAGGGGATTAACCAAAGGGGAGAATATTGAACAAGTCTTTTTAAAAGAGGTTAGAAAGGGAAAAGTTGCAACCAATCAAGGGAATCAATAAGAAGTCCCTGGCCACTCTTAGGACTGATTTGATTGTTTTCCCTTTTTTGTTCTTTTATCTCATTATGAACTAAACTCTTTTTGTTAGGGTTGTAAATGGATCTTGCATGACTTATATTGAGTTTTCTTAATATGTCTTTTTGGTTTCTTTCATTACTGATGCTAAAAATCATTGAGTGTTTATATTTGATTAATTGGCTATTGATCATCTTAGTTTTTTGAATCGACAATGGAGACATGCATTTCATATAACAAAACCTTCAATAATTCCTTTATTTTTGTTATTGAGTTGAGAAACCTTAACAAACAATTGTTATCCCTAGAGTCTTATTTTGTGAGGCAATTGTATATTGTCTAACTTTTAAGTTGAGGAACCATTAGCTTAACATGCTTTGTATGCCAATTTCTACTTAAGAGGGATTAGTTGATCACTTGGTGACTCAATAAAAGCACATGATGCATGAACCAATTGGGCAAGGCTAAGGAAACCGATAGAAGATCATCAAGTTAAGTTAAACCCCTAACCATTCCCATCCATTGTTTACCTCTCACTATTATTAGTGTTTAATTTAATTTTCTTCTTTATAATTCAACATCCCTTATTGATTCTCTAAATAATATAAGATACAAGATACTTAATACTTAAAATTGATCCTCACGAGAATGATATTCATACTCATAAGTACACTTTATTACTTTTAACTTGTGCACTTGCAGCTTGAAAGTATTCAAATAGCTTGCACCCATCATCATTTGCACTCAATAGATTATGCTTCAAACCATTAACTAAAAGCACATTGTTAATGAGTAAGCAACCTTTCTTACAAATGATTCTAATGTCAATTACCTTACCCTTGGTATTATTTCCAAATGTGACATTGCCACCATCCTTTTCCTTGATGGTTATGAATAGCTTCCTATTTTCTAGTCATATGCTTTGAGCATCCACTATTCACATTCCAATTACAAAATCATTTCACCTTTATTTAGGCACCCAAACATACGTAGGTCCTTAGGGGTTAGGTTAGAAAGGGTCCACTAATTTGAGGAGCGCTTTCTTAATGTAGCAAAGACATTAATATACCCATACTTCATGTAATAATAGCATGAGCAACCTTAGTATGAGTAGAAGGCCTTCTCACATTTTGGCTATGTGAATGCATGCATGTGTAAGTGTGGTGAGGAGTATAAGAGAAATTTTTATGTGCGTGCTTTTGAGCATGCTTCTTAGTATACATGTATGCATGATTTGCTCTTTGAGACTTAGCTTTAGAGCTTTTGGAAGCTTTTACAGTTCTTCTTAGGCATAAGAGGCTTAGTGCTTAGAGCACTTTTCTTCCTAATCACTTATACACTAAAAGTTTGAGGTGTAGAGACTTTAATGAGGCCATATTGAAACCAAGTCCATGTCTCACAAGGGGTGGTCTTTGAGATACAATAAGTGTATTGAAACTTCTTTCCCTTTACAATTCCTTATCTCAATAACTTCAACTTTCAAATAATCATTTTCCTTTCTTAAAGAGTCAAGGGAGGATGAGGTTTTAGAAAAATTTTCTAATGCTTTCTTGAGTTTTTCATTTGAAGTTCTCAAGTCATTTACAAGATCATTTAAATATTGAAATTCATCCTCAAGTTTAGAATATTTTTTCTTGCAGTTTATAATTTATATTTATCACATCTCAATGACATTGCTTCAAAAATCTCATTATCCCCATCCTCAAATGCATCATAATCATCACAAGAATGAGAAGAAGCCTGTTGGACTACGATGGTCAAACCTAAGTCAAAACTCTCTTTTTTTTATCTTGACAATATAAATTAAAAGGTTTGAATGTCAAATCTAAGTATTGGTCTTATATAAATTAAGTTAGGAACTTATTGAAAGTTGAATGGAAGCAAATAAGTTAAAGTATGGAAAATGACTCTTAATTTTTTATCACGAACATAAAATTGCTACCACTACCTAAGAAATGAGATGAACTAAAAGTCATAAGCCAATTCACGGTGAGAGTTGAGGTATCGATGTCGATCGTGACCATTGAATACAATTGGAGGGATCTTGACACTTAACCAAATGAGGCCACGTGTCAACGGACCCATTGGAGGATCAAAATTTATGGTAGCAGTCATAAATTCTCTAAGGCAACATCTTCAAACTCTCAAGCCAATTCATAATGAGGATCATATTTAAGGCTTCCAAGGATAGTGACCGCGACTTTTATTTCCATTTGAGGGACCCAACGACTAGATGTTGTAAAGAACCAATTGTATAACGCCATGTAGAACTAGTTGTTAGACACAGTTAGAGTTTGCAATTATGAATGAGCAAAATTTAGGGCAAATATGAAGATCGCTATTTTAAATCTCGACTATGACTTTTTTCTAATAAGCATTAAATGTTAAACTTTGCCTCTAACTTTTTAGATATAGAGATAGTTTTATTAGTAGCGCCTTTTTGGTAGGTGTAACCTATAAATGCTCCACTAAATGGACTTAAATGTGAAAGAATAACATTTACTAAGGCCAAACTCTTGCAAATTGATTTCTTAACTCTCTCTCTCTCTCTCTCTCTCTCTCTCTCTCTCTCTCTCTCTTATTTACTCTTTATAATTGAGTTGTAAAACGTTTGGTGTGAGCTTTAAACACCATTTGGGTTGGGTTTGAAAGTGAGCCTTAATTGCAAAACTCTTATTTAGATTTGAGTGTTAGCCTTAGGAAACACCTATATAAGGTTATGTGTGAGCCTTTGTAAAACATAATGCAAAGTTAGGCGTGAGCTTGCAAAATACCATTTAGTGTTAGTGAAATACCCAATGGGTATAATTAGGAAATGGATGTAGAATTTGTTAACACCCCTAAACCACTATAAATCTTTGTGTTCTTCCTTCTCTTACTACCTTTCTTTAAATTAATCTTGACTACCTTCCCTCCAAAATTTAAAATTTTCCACCAATTCAACCCCCTTTTTTAATGCACAATGGCCAATAAGTGGTATCATAGTAAAACCTCAATTTAAGCCTTAATTGTGTGAGGAAAATATTATGACACAAGAAGGAATCCACACTTATCTCAAACCTTTCTTTCATGGATCTGACTATATTCATTGAAAGTATAGAATGGAGATTTATCTAGATAGTGATGTGGTGGACTTATGAGATGTTGTAGCTAAAGAATGGAAGCCACAAACTAAAAAGATGGATGATAGTGATGAATTAATTCTAAGGGAAGAATAGCTAGAGGCTCATAGAAAGTCCAATAGTAATAATAAAAAAGCAATGGCTATTCTACTAAACTCAAAGCCAAGAGAAGAAATTGGTATAGTCTAATAATGCCAACCACACATGGAATTTAGAAAGCCTTGGAGAACTACCATCAGGGTGCGACTAATGTGAAATATAGCAGGTTAGAGATGTATGTGACAAAGTAGGAGCTCTTCATGATGAAAGACAATGAAAACATCATTGACATGACCAATAGACTCAGTTCCATTATCACAAACATGAAGAAGTTTGGAAGAATTCTTATAAACCATGCTAAAATACTTAAATCTCTTCCTCTTAAGAAGTTTGGTGCTAGAGTTTGCAGCATTCAAGAATCCAATCCAGAGATTAAAAAGGTGCCAATAAATATCCTTTTTAGCTAGCTACTCAATCATGAGCTAGCCATAAAGAAGGATAGGGAGATGAAGCAGTTAATAGGACAACAAGATAAGAATGAGAAAGTAGAAAAGAAAACTCATGTTCTCAAGTCTTCAAGTAAAGACAAGGAGGTTAAAGTTGCCTTTAATGATAGTCATGAAAGTGAGAAGAAGGAAGAGGAGTCAATAATGCTCTCAAGGAGGACTAAAGAACTCATAAAGAGGAGAAAGATAAAAGGAACTTCAAAAGGGCATTTTTAATTTTAAAGAAAAGAAGAATGATATGACTTGTTATGAGAGAAAGAGAAAGAAGCAAAGGCATATCAAATACAAGTGTTCCCAGTTAAAGAAAAAAAAAAGAAAAAGAAAAAGAAAAAGTGGGACAATGACAAAAAGGAAGAGCTTCAAGGCTAGTTAGGATGATAGCTTAAATGAGGAAAAAGAAAATGAAGAAGTTGTCAACCTATGCTTCATGGCTCAAGAGGACTCATTTAATAGGGTAAGCTCTTCTTCACACTTTTATGATGATTATGAAGCATTAAATGAGCTAGATGATAAGCTTCTTGAAGCTCTAACTTTGAAATATGACAAATACAAGTCTCAAATGAAAAATTATAAGAAAGAAGCGTTCAAAACTTAAGGATAAATTTAAAGGTTTAAATAAACTTGTAAATGACTTGAGAACTTCTACGAAAGAACTTAAGAAATTTTTCCCAAACATCATCCTCTCTTGATTTCTTATGAAAAGAAAATGTCACTTTAAAAAGTGAAGTAATTGAGCTTAGAAATTTCATCATTAAATTTCACAAAGGGGTAAAAAGCTTTAGATACACTCATTATACCTCAAAGACTGCCCTTAGTGAGACATGGTTTAGGCTTTAATGGAGCTTCCTCATCTACATCCTCTCCTCCTACATTCATCAAAGCTTTTATCCCTGAAACTCTTAGTATCGAGGTTATTAAGAATAAATGTGCTTTAAACACTAAGCCTCCTAAGCTTAAAGGCAAAAACAAGGCTCCCTAGGGCTTAAGAGTGAAGCCTCAAAGAGCCAACCACGCATACATAAAAGCAAAGAGGTATGCCTAAACACACACACACATAAAAACTTTTCTTCTACTTTTTATCACTGATGCACTTACATGCATTCACATAACTAAAACGTTAGAAAGCTTCCTACTCATACTAAGGTAATGCATTGTAGAAAGACTTACAAGTTTAAACTCCAATGCCATTATTGCATTATATATAGGCATATTAATGTCTTTTGCTAGATTAGGAAGGCATAACTCAAATTGGAGGACCCTTCTAAGCCTAACACCTAAAGACCCAAGTATGCTTGGATACCTAAACAAAGATGAAATGTTTTTGTTTTATATGAATGCTTAAAATCCAACAAACAAGACAATGATTGGCATATAGATAGTGGATGCTCAAAGCATATGACCAAAAATAGAAAAGTATTCACATCGATTAAAGATAATGATGGTGGTAATGTCACATTTAGGAACAATGCTAAGGGTCAGGTAATTGGCATTGGGATTGTTGGTGAGAAAGGTTACTCTCACATTGATAATTTTCTTTTAGTTGAGGGATTGAAACATAATGTATGGAATGTAAGTTAATTATTTGATAAAGGTAACAAAGAAACCTTTGACCCTAAAGAATGTTGGGTTATCAGCTAGGTGGATAAAAAAGGTAGTCTTTAAGGGTGAAAGGAAATGCAATACCTACTTAATTGACTTAGATAATTTGGCTAACCAATCCTTTAAGTGTCTTATTTCTATTAGCAATGAGTCTTAGCTTTGGCATAGAAGATCTTAACATGCTAGTGTGGAGCTTCTATAACATCTATCAAAAATAGAAGGTTTTGTGGACCATGTTAAATGGCGAAGGAACATCAAGCATCCTAGAAAGCTAAAAGTGTTGTATGTATAGACCTCTTTAATTTATTCATATGGACCTACTTAGACCCACTAGGAATCCTAGTTTGGGTGGAAAACATTATGCATTTATGCTTATTGATGACCACTCTAGGTTCACTTAATCTCTTTCCTTGCTTATAAGAGTGATACCTTTGATGCTTCCAAAGTTTTGCCAAAAGAGCTCAAAACGAAAAAGTTACTTCATTTCTTCTGTTCGGAGTGACCATAGAAAGGAATTTCAAAATGAATCTTTTGAAAACTATTACTTAAAGAATGAGATTTTTCATAACTTTTCTACTCCTAGAATACCACAACAAAATGATATTGTAGAGAGGAAAAATATAATTTTAGAATAAATGGCTAAAATTATGCTTAATGAGTATTCATTACTTAATTGCTTTTGGGCTGAAGCCATCAATACCTCATGTTATATTACAAATCGCATTTTCAAAATACCTTTTCCAAACAAAACCTCTTATAAGTTATGGAATAGAACAAACCCAAGCTTTCATATCTTAGAGTACTTATTTGCCAAAGCAATATTCTTAATACCAAGGACAACCTTGGAAATTTTTCTTTAAAAATCAATAAAGGTATTTTTCATGACTATTCCACCATTAACAAAGCTTATAAGATCCTTAACAAAAATTTCATAATGGCTAAAGTATCCATAAATGTTGTATTTGATAAGCATAATAAACTTGATCTTGGAAAAGGTTCTCTTATTGAAGATCTTGTAGGTGATTTTGAAAAGTTAAAGATAAACTCAACACCCAAGGAAAAAATGATTGATCTTAAGGATGATGAGCTACCACAAGAGAAAGAACAAGCTCTACCTCAATAGGAAGAGAACTAAGCTCAATAACTCCATAGAGATTAGAGATACTCTAAGGATCGCATAAAGAATCTTATCATTGGTGATAAATCCAAAAGATTAAGTATTAGAGCTCAATTACATGTTTTAGATAATAATCTTGCTTTTATTTCTCAAGTTAGGCCAAAGTCAATTAATGAGGCTCTACATGATGATAGTTGGGTGATTACTATGTAAGAGAAACTCAACAAATTTGAGAGAAACAAAGTTTCAAAACTTATTCCTTGGCCTAAAGAACACCCAATTGTAGGTTGCAAATAGATGTTTAGAAATAAGTTTGTTGAGTAAGGTTTAATCACAAGATACAAAGCTTGACTAGTTACTAAGGATTACAACCAAGAGAAAGGCATTGATGGTGATGAAACATTTGCCCTTGTAGCAAGACAAGAGGCCATTAGGATTTTTTTAGCATTTGCATGCCAGATGAATTTTAAACCTTTTCAAATGAATATGAAGAGTGCTTTTTTGAATGGTTTCATCAAGGAAGAAGTTTATGTTAAATAATCTTCGAGTTTTGAATCTCATGATTTCCTAAATCATGTTTTCAAATTAACTAAGGCCTTGTATGGTTTGAAACAAGCTCCAAGACCTTAATATGAAAGGCTTAATTCATGTCTTGCATAAAATGATTTTAAAAAATGCAAGGCTAATACAACATTGTTTGTAAAAAGGCATAACAATGATACACCCATTGTATAAATTTATATTAATGATATTATATTTGATGCTATTAAAGAATCTCTTTTTAAAGAGTTTACTAAGTGTATGACTAAAGAATTTGAGATGAGCAAGATGGGTGAGCTCTATTTCTTCCTAGGTCTTCAAATTAAGCAAATCAAAGAAGGCATCTTCATCAACCAAGCCAAGCACACAAATTATCTACTCAAAAGGTTTGGCATGGATGGATGGAAAGTAGCTACGACCCTAATGAGTTTATCAATAAAGCTAGATAAAATGAATATGGCAAGCCTATTGATGAAAAGAAGTGTAGAGGTATGATTGGCTCTCTCATTTATCTTACCACTTTTAAACCCAATATTATGTTTAGTTTTTACTTATGTGCTAGGTTTTAATCTTGTCTTAAGGAATCACATTTGTATGCCATTAAAAGAATTTTGAAATATTTTCATAGCACATTACACTTAGGACTTTGGTACCCTACCTTAGAAATTCATCTTGTAGTCTTCATAGATATTTGGATGCGAATTATGCCAGTAGTTTGATGGATAGGAAGAGCACTTCTAAAACTTTCCAATTTATTAGTGAGTGTTTAGTTTTGTGATTTAGTAAGAAGCAAGTTTTGGTTACCTTATCCACCACTAAAGTGAAATATGTGGTGGCAAGTTGTTGTTGCACTCAAGTTCTTTAGATGAAACAACAACTCAAATGTTGGACTAGGATACTTAATCCTATGTTTAAAATCTCTTTTGATCTTGACAAAGTAGATTGATCATCACTAATGTTTCAAATATGTGTTGTTTTTGCAGAATTGAATCATTTCCTCAAGAAGAAATAAAGAAGTTGATGAATTCCAAAGTAGCATGAAAATCGCGACTGCAACCTACTTATTCGCGACCGCGATTCATGAATAAGGCATGTTGAGAACCAGACAGACGAAATTGCAGTATGATTCTCGGCCGCAAACCTTGAAGGAAGAAAGGACTTTTTGTCACAGACGAATTCGCGGTGCGAATCTCGGCTGAGTCGCGACCGCGAATTTCAAAGCAATTCAAGAGGGAAGCAAGACCACATCCACAGTCTGACAAGTGTCCAATGAAACTGTTGGAAGTCAAAAATCGCGAAGGCATCCTGCTGGTAGCGACCGTGAACCTTGTAGAAGGAAGTTGCCATTTTTGGCAGTTGATTTTGCGGTGGATGTCGCGCCCTGTGTAAGAAATTATCGCGACCGCGACTTCTGAAAGAAGGTGAAGGACAACAGCTCTATTCTCAGTATGAACAAATAAGGAAATGCCACGTGGACTAGCCGTTACAGACAAACGGGATTTCCCTTGAAGAATTTGGATTTCGCGACCGCGAAAAGGCATATAGCGACCGCGATTTCATCCTGAGAAGCATTAAATGCAGAATCTGTCAAGCATGCCTCAAGGATTTGATGAGCTATGATCTGCAACGGCTCCTTGAAGATGTTGGGCTATAAATACCCCACCAGACAGCCATAAGGAAGGTTGCTAACAAATTTATTACAAACATTCAAGGCTCTCAAGTCTTTGCTACTCCTTTTCTTCATATTCTTTACTCTTGTTAGGTGTGAGCAATAAACACCAAGTTGTAAGGTTTAGTGTTAGCCTTCTAAAACACTTTGTGTAAGGTTTCAGTGTTAGCCTACTAAAACACTTGGGTAAGGTTTTGTGTTAGCCTAAGAAAACACTTTATTGTAAGGTTGTGTATTAGCCATTAAAACACAAGTTGTAGTAAGTTGGGTGTGAGCTTGAAAACACCATTGAATTAGTAAAATACCCAATTGAGTGATTGGGGAGTGGATGTAGGGATTGTTTTGCCCGAACCACTATAAAAATTTGTGTCCAATATTATTCTTACCTTCTCCCTTAATCTCTATTTTAAATTTTTTAAACACCAATTCAACCCCCCTTCTTGGTGCCTAGGGACAACATATATGAACAAAACCTTAAACTTTATATGACAACGAAAAACACATTTCATGCAACGACTATACTAAACTATAACTTGATATTTTTTTTTCTTTAAATTAATTCAATTGAATTAATATAAAAATCAGATCGATCGCTTCAATAATATTATAAATGAATCTCATAAAAAGATAACTCTCATATAAGAAGAATTACATTTCCATAAAAAAAACTAAAAACTTTCATCAAAATTACAAAAAAAAAAAAAGCAAAACTATAAGTAAAAGTAAATACATACATATATTTATTAAAATGAAAAATAGATAAATTATTAAAAAATAATGAAATCATGGATTATTGTTAGTGATATAGCTGATTGTAGCCCCAAAAAAAGAGTAAAAAAAAAAAGCTTTGAGAGAAAAAAGTGAAAAAAAAAAATTACCACTAGGGTTTTTGCTAACTTTGTTGAGTATTTTTAAAAATCTTTTTGTGTAATTCTTATTTGTATCAAGTAGTTTTGCAATATTCTATAACTCTTTCCAATATTTTCAAGTTAATTCGTATCTCCTCCCCCCCAAAAAAAAAAGAATTACTTAATATATTAGAATATGTGAAAATGTGAGTGGAGTGAGCAAATATGTCATAATTATTTTTACAGTAATTAACAAATAAATTTTTAATTTATCCATAAAGAGCTAATGTAGTCCTATTTAACTGTTTTTCCTACGATTAAGTCTGTTAAGTGTTTTTTAATCAATGTGAAATATCTAAAAATATCACCTACATTAAAATGAAGTACCTTTTATTAATTGATTATAATTTTTTAATATAAATTTATACATAAAAATTTAATTTTAAAAAATTTATTTTTGACAAATTGTGAAACTATGTACTAAATTAAATTGAGAGTATAACTAAATTATATTTATAAGTAGATAAATATGTTTTTAAAATCTAAAAATATAGTAATTCAACAAATAAAATTGATTTAATTATCTGAAAAATTCAAAACCTTATGTCAATTTTTAATTTTAACTATAATCTTAAGTGTTGCAGTTATATTACACTTTTAAATTTAAGTTGTAATTTTAGTCATTGAACTAAAATTGATAAAAATAATATAATAATATATTTTATATTGATATAATATTAAAAACACTTTTATTTCCTTTCTCTCTCTCCCTCAATATCATAAAAAATAATTATTTATATGTTATCTCATCATAAAATATATTTTTATTATAATTTTGTACAACTTTAGTTAATTATCAAAATTGTAATTTAAATTTCTAAATTCAAACATAATTACATTGTTTAAAAATTACTGTTAAAATCATAAATTAACATAAAATTTTTAAATTTGCAAATTCTTAAGTTAATAAAATTATATTTTTATAATAGCAAAACCATACATGCTCTAAATCATTATCAGATCAATAATTGTGTGCATGCTCACTATTTACATGCACCTAATTTTTTTAAAAAAAAAGCTTTTATTTTTCCGTATGAAATTTATTATATATAAATGAAATGTAAGGATAGGGGTGTTCCTCCCTCTTTCAGGTAAGGATTAGTCTCCTCTTTGGAGTGATTAATTTTGTGGTAGAATGAGATGAGTTTTAGTGTTCTGACAAAATTACAAAAATTTGTGGGGACACACACACACATATATATAATTAATTTGTTTAACATAGACATTAAGAAAATTCTGTTAATGAGTTCTATATTTTTAATTATAATTTTTATTTCTGGATTTTACCATTTTTTCATGTTTTAAAGAAAATATTGAATTTTAAAATATTTTCTAGCACTGTCATATACAAAAATTATAAAGGTAAAAAGGAAGTATATTATATTTAGTATATACTTTGCAATTCATTAAGTCTTTTTTATTGCATGGATTTTAAATTACAAAGAAAAGTATGAATTTCAAAACAAAATAAAAATCTTAAATATATAAAAAATTAGTAGGTGGAGTTTTTTCCCGATGAAATGAATAGATAATAATGAGTTTATAGATTTTTTTTAAAAAAAAGAAAATACTTTGTGAAACAGTTTTGTTCACGTATAATTGTTTCAATCATATAATTACATTATTTTGTTTTCTTGATATTGCACAAAAAATTATTAAAAATTTATAATACTAACAAATTACGAGTTTCTCGCCCCATTGTGCAAGGAAATAACAAAGATAACAAAAACTAGACCATGCATATAACAAATTTTAGTAACAAAACTTAAAATCAAAATCAATTAGAGATGAAAAATAATAATTCTCCGTTTGTTTCGTGGAAAAATATTTTCAAAAAAAATATTTTTTGCATTTTCTTTTATTTAGTGCATTTAAAAAATTAATAAATGAAAAATATTTTTCTAGTTAAAGAAAAATGTATTTTTTCATAAAAATAATTTTGTATTTTAAAAATGAAAAGTTATTTTTTAGATTTTAATAAATTTATCCAAATAAAAATTAATTATATAAATAAATATATTTATTATTGATAATTATCTTTGATTACCAACACTCATCACTAACTAACAATAGTTGCCGATGATAGGAGAAACTCACAAAAAAATTTTATTTTTGATATATTAAATAATAAGTGGTATAAATATAAAATATTATTGGTCTAAGTTTTGTTATAATCTTATAAATAAAAAAAATTAATATTTTTTAGAGTGTATTCTAAAAACTAGAAAATATATTATTTAAAATATTTGTTCATATTTTCGTTTGACAAGTTATTTTTCATAAAATAAAAAGAGCCTAATTATAACAACATAATATCAAAACACTATATATTTATAGAGTTGGAGGCCATCAAACCCTAAAGAGAAAAGAAACATAATAAATAATCAAATCTTAAACAAATATGAAAAAAAAAAAATTACACTCTAAACTTAACTTGGATGATAATGTTTGTCTCTGATAGCTCATGATTCTTAGTTCAATTTTCCTCATAAAACTAAGATAAAAAATTAAAAAAATTGTTGCATTAAACAAAAATTGGATCAAAATTTGTATATTAATTTAAATATGCTCAAAAGCACATAAATTATGATAATTTAATATGAAAAACGATTTCAACTAGATAAATTCATTAGGAATATTATAATCTATTAAAAGAGTCCTTCGTTGATCTATTACGAGTTAGGCATCGCAAACGGTTTGAAACATCAATTTCAGTTTAGGAACTCACAGTCAGAATCAGCTCTTTACCGCTTCTATTATGAGTTTTCAAATTTTATCAGTGTATAGTATTATGGCGAATTAATTACTATAAGTCCTTTCAATTTTATTATAATACACTAATTCATTTTAATTTTTATATATTATAATACTCATTTGCTAACTTGTCTATATAATGTAGCACCATTCTATATCATAGACTAAATTGTCTATATAAAATTATTTTTACATAAAATTATAGTAAACTCTTGAGTTAATATAGTAAAATCTATAAATTCGGAAGTAAATTTATGCAATTGTATGTATTTACTATGTATGTTAAATTTTAAAAATTAAATAAGTTTATTGTTCAAATAATATTATATTTATATCTGTGATTATAAATTGAAATGAAATGATATAATACATTAGAATGCAAGTCAATTAATTCTTACAAATATGCTTATCTCAAAAAAAAAAAAAAAAAAGAAAATCCAACTTTATAGATTTAACTTCCTCACAATGAAATTCCAAAAATTTGATGACGCACCAAGTTTTCACCTATTTAGACATCGTTGCAAGATTAAGAAGTTCAGACGGCGGTCTCCATCTAGCGGGTCCAATTGCCAAGTTGGCCAGCAACCTAAGCATTTGGACATACGGCATCGTTAAACGACAAAAGTGATTCCCTTCCTCCCTCCCCATTGAATACGCCTGCCCGCCGGTGTCATTATAGCCCCAAAGCTACCACTACTGAGCATCTATGACTAATAACACCACGGCCACCTTGAATCCCTAGCGCACCCACCCACACATTCCTTTTTATGTTCCTGAGATGACAACTCACAGCACCAACTCACATTACCAAATACACCAATCAATCAACGTTTATTAAATTTTCTGATTTCTGATGATTTCACTTTTGTATCACACTTTGCAAACATTCAGTCTGACAAACTTCAACCAGTCAGGTCCACTTTTTTTATTTTCCCAAATATTTTTAAATCTATAATTTTTACTATAAGAAAAATATTTTTTAAAATTTTTTTTATGAATATGATCCGATTTAAAATTTAAAGAAGAAATTATTATTTGGTATTAAAGAAGGCAATAAACCTCTCCTGCAACTTACACTTCTCTGCCATAGGAATATAATTTAATGGTGTCATAAATTTATTAACAATGGTACAAGCTAGCCCATTTCATTATTTGAATACAAAATTATTCAGCATGTGACATTGCTGAGATTGACAATGATCGCCATTGTTAACGTTACCATAGGAAGGGATGGCCACCGAAGTTGGGCAAAAGAATTTGAGTATTTGTGGTAATACGGTAAATGTTGAGAAGATGAGGGTTGATAGTTGGAATACTATTTATGGGAAAATCCCAAATTCTGTCAAACTCGCTACTGACTCTGCAACCCAAATAAACTCTACACTGACTCCTAGGGTGGGGGGAGGACTGAGGAGGTGGGTCTTGGAAATTGTTCCAAAACCCAGGCCCCCCACCTCCGCTATCATTTACTGCAGCCTAGACCCCACTCAACTCTATGACCTGACCTCAATGCCAGCCTTTCTTTTCCTCTTCCTCGATTCTAATTACGTTTCTGACCTCAAAGTGCTTGTCAGTTGTCATTTGTCAAAAAAGCTCTCTTTTTTTTTTTTTTTTTTCCAACTAACCATATGTTCACAGAGATAAAATAAGAGAAGAAGTAAAATAAGTGAAAAAATTTTTTATTTATAAAAGAAAAATACAAAGGAAATGAGAAAAAACTTTTCTTTATTGGAAAAAAGAAGAAACATATAAAAGGACAAAAATATGATTTTATTTTCCTTTTTTATCTTCTCTTTAAAATGAAAAAAATGTGAAATATTGAATAAATTTTTATAAATTTATGTTTGTATTCATGATTTATTTACAACACACTTTCTTGTAAAAGGTAAAATAAAAAATATGTGAAATAATAATTTTTTTTTTATATTTTGCTTTCTAAGCTTCTCAAATAAGAAAAATAAAATTACTTTTCTTTCCTCTCCTTCTTATCCAAATATGAGAAGTAAAAATAAAAAATAAAATAAAATTTATTTTTTCTCTTTATTTTCTTTTCTCTCTATATAATTTTTCAAATATATAGTGTAAAACTTCAATTAACCAGAGAAACAAATATAATCTCTTCATTTTCTTTCCTCTCTATATAATTTTTCAAATATAATCTAAAACACCAATTAACCAGAGAAAGCAATGTAGTCTATCGTTCAATATTCAAATAGGATGGAATGGTAAACCGTGGAAAATATAAGCTTATATTCCTTTCCTATTTGTTTTCTTCTGTTATTTCAACCAACTGTTTTGAAAATAAAAAACTGAAATAGTAGATAATTTGGTTTGATTTTTAAAATTCTTTTTTATTTTTAATTATTATAATTATATTTATACATTTTAATATTTTAAAATTTTAAAGTTATTTTAATAATATTTTTAAATTTTATTTATTATTAAATTAATTGAATTAAACTAATCAAATCAATTAAATTAATCAAAATAAGAATAGTTTATCAACTAATTTGATTTTAAAAACATTGATTTCAAATAGAGAAAATGTTTTTCCTTTTTATTTTTCCCATTTTTTTTCTCATATCCTTTCACATATCCAAACAAAAGGTAATGCGATATTAAGGCAGATATAAAAGAAAAATAAGAGGAAAATTAAATATATAATCCATAACTTTATTTCTCAATAATAAAAGTTTTTATTTAATTAGCATTTTAATCTAATGATAACAATTAAACTATTAAAATAGATATTAAAATTGAACTTTAGCCTCTATTTACTTCATTTAAAATATGTTTAGCAGCAACAAAAAATAATTTTACAATCAATGAAAATTTAAGAAGATATTTTTAAATTTTGAAAATGAATCTATATAAAAATAAATAATATAAATCCATATCTACTAAAATATTTCTTATCACTAATCATCATTTTGTCCATCAATACTCATTGTCCATTAATAATGATTGTGTAACAATAGATAAGACTTACATAAATTTTTTTACTTTAAATATATTTTTTATGTTACATAATAAATAGTATAAAGACAATGAGTTTGTAATATGCACATTATTATAATATATAAATCAAAATAAAATTAATATTTTTTAATGTACTACAACTATCTTAAAATATTTTTTTTAAATAATATTTTTTCTCTAAAAATATTTGTTATATATAAATTATTTTTATAAAATAAATAAATTATTAAAAAAGTTACATAAATAAAGTCAAATTTGACTATTTCAAAAAGAGCTCGAATTAAAAAAAAAAAAAAAAACTTTGGCAAGTTGGAGCTGAGTTTTAAGTTTTAAGATTGAATTGAAAGAGTTCTAAATTTAAAAATTGAATTGAACTTGAATTTGATATTGTTTTAATTCATTTCAAGTCAAATACTCTCACAGTTAGTTTATAGATTTATAAAGGACATTCTAAATTATAATTTCAATAATCCTTATGAATGAAGAGATAGTTTTAAATTAAATATATTTACGAGTAAATTTTAATAATATAATAAAATTTAACAAATTATTATTAGGATGCTTGATTATTAAAATTGGATTTATTGACATTTAAAATCTGTATTAGTTATCATATATTTATAAATATCTGTATGTAAAATTTGATTTGTTGACATTTAATTTAAAATCTATATTATTATTAATATAGTAAGAGTTTTATTTTTATGAAAAGAATTAAATGAGGGAATCATCCCTTATTTTGCAGCTTGTGGTGTATTAGACTTTCAATATATAAAGATATATTTATATCACATATCATAGTAAAATAAATTTTTTTATACGTAATAACACCTATTAAATACAATTCTTAATATATGTACAAAAATTTTAAATAAAATCTATTAATGAACAAAGAAAGTATGAAAAAAGTTTTTAAATAAAGCATAAAAATTAAACAAATTGAATATATTGGGATTTTAAATATAACCATCATAAATAACATTGAATCAAACAAGGAATTTTGATATTTGAAATGCAATGGAGTTGAGTAATATGTTATAATCAACATTTTTTAGAGCAATTTAAATATTTTCATTCCTAAATTTTTGATATTGCATACATAAAAAATTTATTTTTAAAATATAAAATATCAATTTAAAATTAATTCTCAATATTATTGATGATTAAACATTGATGTAGCTTTAAAATTATGATCATAATAAAATTTATTTGATGACTATGTAACTTTATTAATAATGAAGATTTTTATCTATTATATCTGTTGTTATAATGTTAAAAAAAAAAAAGAGATTCGATCTAACTAAATTAGATCTAAGAGACAATTAATTAATTTTAAGCCTTAAAAACTTCCATTAAATAGCAATCACGAACTTATCAATAATGAAAAGTAATAAAATAAATCTAGATGATAAAACATTTAATAATGAGACATAAAATAAATAAATAAATAAAATAAGTGAAATCACTCATTTTATTGAAAAAAAAAAATGAAAAGACTCGATGAGTAAAAAGGTTTATCATCAGTGGAGTTTTCAAAGATAGCGATAAGCAAGCCTAAAAGAAAAAAAATATATATTAAAGAAAAAGAAATAAAGAAAAACTCTAAAATGATAATTGACTTCACTCAAGCTGAATTATCCCTTTCAATCAAGTTATGTTTGACTGATAGTAAGATTTTTTATGCAAAGGAAAAAGGCTAATATTATGGAATATTGATGTACGTATGAATATATTGTATTTATAATTTTTTATTAAAATAAAATTTTGAAACTTATTTATTAAAGTAAAAATAATTTTAAAAATAAAATGTAGATAATTTTTATTGATTTAAATTTATTATTTATTCTTTTTAAATTTTATATTTATTTAAAACACACTATCAATCTTTAGCGAAACAAGAAATAGAATTTAAAAATTACTAACAAATAAAAAAGATGAGATTGTATTTATTTAAATTTATAAAACTCATATATATTTTATTTTCTACATTATTTCTCATTTTGAGAAAATTTTCCAATTTTTTTTGGAAAAAAAATTTCTGATTTATTATAGCAAGAATTTTATCAGAACGATATTATTGGTACATGAATATACCAAAGTGTTAAAATAATAATAATAATTATGGCTTAGAATTACAAGGGTATAATGGTGAGAGTAGGAATATCAGCAAAGTAAAATCTGGGCGTAGCCGTATGATAGTGCTTCTGCCTTCTTCTGCGTTCTGTGCTTTGGTATTTATGAGGCGATCTGCCATAGCGCTGCTCGACGCATTTATTGCAGCTGAATTTGCAGCACTTTTTGGGTACCCATCATTAGCGGAGCCAATCTAGGGTCAAAATTTGAAGGGTTTTCATATGGTAGTATATGATATGATTGTAATATCCGTAGTCCCTTTAAATGTAAGCTAGTATTTGATTTGTGATTGTGATCA
>CATIWR010062836.1:0-15177 GCA_949677035.1 Omphalea diandra
CAAGAAAGGTTAATTCATAAAGAAAAATGAATTTGGATTGAAAGAAACAAAGAAATCCAACTAGAACAAAGAAACAAGCTTATTTTGCAAAGTTCCTTAATTTAAGGAAATTTTGCAAAAGTATGCGATTTTTTTTTTTGGAATTTTTTGATGAAATTTCATATGGGATGTTGAATCAAGCTAATTTAATGATGAAAAGTGAAAATAAACATATTGGAACTCAATTGAACAAGTAGAATAGAATTAGTGCTAGAATTGCTCAATTCACTATTTTCCTTATTTTAAGGAAAATTTGAAAAGCAATCTATTCCAATTAGGTTCTAATGATGCAAGCACATTTTTGGATGATGAAGCACACTAATTTAAAGATGGAAATCACAGAAAAATAGAATGGAAACACAATGGAACAAGAACAACTGAATTAAACAATGATAGAGTGCTAATAGCAATTTATGAGTTTTTTTTTTTGTGATTTTCTTTATGCAAATGAACCAGAACTGAGTTCTATCACAAAAGAATAATTAATATGAGAAGACAAACTAATTTGATGGGAGAAAAAAATAAATAAAACAAACTGGGATAAGATAGAACAAAAATAAACAGAATTAGAGCCCTATGATGAAGATAAGACCCAATTTGATGCAAAATCAATAAGAACACAAAGAACAACGAATTTTGGAGATAACTTACTTGATTTGAAGCCTTAGCTCTGATACCAAATGATACAAACAAGGTTGGATTGATCCTTATCCGTATATTACAAAATAGTTGCCTAAAATCTATCAAACCAAGTATTGGAGTTTTGATCTTCAAATCCCAACTAGACCTGTAGAAAACTTATTTCTAGCAACCTAAGTTATAAAGATTCAAAGTTGTGTTAACTCAAACCTTAAATTAACTAAGCCAATCTAAGATCAGAATTAACAAGTTTGTGAAATTATTAAGCCTTTACTCAACAATCTCACCAAGTCCACTCAAAAACTCAAGAAGATAATTTAATCTCATAAGCAAAATTGCTAACAATAATAATATTGATTGAATTCATTCCTCTTGGCAGAATAGGAGGGCTATTTATAGCCTTACAATGCTTAATCCAAAACCAATTAGGATTTGGTTTACATTCCCTAACATAATTCAATATTTCCTAATGTAATAAGGAAAAGGCAATCGGTCTACAAGATTAGACCAAGATACTTTCCTAACTAAAGAACAACTCTTCCTAAATAGAAAAGGAAAAGGATTCAACCTAATGAGAAAATCCTAATGGCATTAGGAAATATTGCCAACTAAGGAAATCTTGCAATAATCTTTGACTTTGGAACTTATTTCCTTGATTACACGACTTGGGCTTCCTTTTACATGCTTTGGGCTTCTTTTTACATGCTTTGGCCGAATTGGGTCATGCTTGGATGCTCTCCATAAGTTGGGCTCCATTGTATTAAGTTAAGTGCTCTATTTGAAGAGTTTAAGCTCCCATCGGCGTTTAATTAGGCTTCACGCATCCTTTGCTCTTATTGGGCTAATCCAAGTGTAATTCCTTGTTACAAAAATGCTCTAATTACATCCTTAAACTTCTTTACCCTTCCCTTTATGATTAGACCTTGAAGTTCAAGTGGATCCTTTGCTTTAGCCTTGGCTATTTCCATCAGTGTCCTTCTTTAATCTAAAACACTGGAGTGAGAGGTTCCCCTTCATCTTGGGGATGCACTTGAGGAGTCGATGAATATAATCCCTTTTGTACATGCTAGCTTATATGGGTAGAGGGATTCCAGATCAATGAATCTCTATCATGAAAATAAAATCCCCAAGATTGAAAAGGGCCTCGTTGATCAATAACTGTTGGAAAGTATGGGTGGTGTCCATCCACTGCTTAGCCACCATTTATATCATGATGGAGTTGCTCCATAGAGGCTTATTTGAAAGTGTCCATAGGAATGGCAGAAGACCCATCTCCTCTAAGGGAGCTATCACTTAAGAAGGTAGGCTCTTGAACTAGATCTTATTGAAGTGATAGATTTGCCTTCCTTATTAAAAGAGATGTCACCTTGCAAGTGAGAAAGAAAAAATTAAAATTCCACGGTGAAAATCTAAATGAACTATCAAAAAAATCAAACAAAGCATAAGAAGAAAAGAAAGAAATCAAAGTAATATAAAGGATCACAATTGGTCACACAAATCAACAAATAGTGTCGTTCAAGCAAAAAAATACCAAATAAAAGGATCAAGTCACAAATTTTAGGTATGTAAGATGTATAATTTCATCTAAAATAATGATAAATTCTTGTTTTTTCTTCGTAAGAACATGTGAAAATACAAAGAAAAATAAAGATTTCCCCATTTTGGAAGTAATGGATGCTTGAAGCATAACTATTAGAATACAAAGATAATTTTTTTGAAATTTCACAAAAATTTTGAAAATTAATTTACCCTACAAAGTTTTCTGAAAATTCAAAGTTTGTTTTAGCAGTCATGTGCATAATGTTTGCTAAGTCAAGGCAATTCAATTCAAACCTTAATAGAAAATTTGAATAAAATTTCCTAACTTTGTGGGTTTGAGTTTCAATTTTCTATAGTTATTTCATGAGTTAATTCAAATAATTTTTGCATAGATTTCAAGAAGCATCTAAATCAAGACAATAGGTCATTGCTAAACAATAAATAAATTTAAAAATTTAAAAGGTCAGTGTCTTATAGCTAGTTCCATATATTCTTAAAGTTGTCCTAGTGTTTGCATGTTAAAAATAATTTTGGGACAGTGCATAAAAGACCAAACTAGCCCAATATGGCCTCCCAAAATTGAAGAAACTAGTACCAACCCTAAATCTTAGCCAAAAATTACAAAATTACCCTTAAATATTACAATTTACCCCTAAGAGTGTTAAAAGGGCTTCTAAAGCAAAAATTCCACTATGAAGGTCATTTTCATAAAGGACTTATCCCCAGCAGTTGCTTGAACTATTTCAAATGTAAAAGAACTTCCCAAAAGTAAAAGTCATCTTGAGAAAGTAGCAGAAGGGCCATTATGATGCAAAACCATTATAAAAAATGATAAAAGAATTCTTAAGCAATATTCCCCTAACATAATGGATGAGACACTGCGATCAACTTTAAGAGCATTAGTAGTTATAAGAAAACTATTGAACTACCCAATACCGACTAAAAGACTATTATGGACATATAACCAATACTAGTACCTATTAGAAAGCTATGAGGATATTAGTACAACTTGAGAGTTGTTGTTGCTTTGCAACCAACACCAATACCTATTAGAGAGCTGTCAGGATAAACTTAGTACTTACTAGATAGTTGTTAAGACCCTTCAAAGACTTTAGTATTTGCTTAAGGAGCAATTAAAGAAATGTATCCTTTGGTATATTTTTCTAATATTTTCAATTTAGCATTGTTTTGTGAGCCTTGTTCAAATAGTTATCATTTTCTAAGCCCCACAAAATAGGGGAAAAATTATGATTATTAGATTTTCAAGCTTTAGGATGCAAGCCCAATGATGAAAAACTATTGAATTTGTCTCTCAAAATTAAAAGGCGTAAGTTGTGAAGGAAAACAAGCAAAGCTTAAGGAAGCCTTAGATCAAGCCTAAGGCCCAATGTTTGGTATCTTATTCATCATAATTTTTAGAGTTAAATCCCCCTAAAATTCATACATGACCATTTAATCTTAGCCATCTATAGACCTAATATATGATTATTCATGTTTTATAGGCTAAAGAGAAGGAAAATGAAGATTAAGGTGATAAAGTCAAAGGACATGACCTTCATGTTGGAATGAGTGGCAAATTAGGCAACCTAAAAGGGGGGTGAATTGGGTTGTAAATAAAAATACAAATAACTAATGTCGAAGCAAAAAACAATCATAAATCAATACAAGGATTTTATAGTGGTTCAACAACATGCCTACTCCATTCCCGAAACTTTCACTTAGGCCTTTTTATTCTTTTTCTATGCTCAAGAATAAAACCTTCCTTTTCAAGGATAAGGAAGAACCTTCCCTTTTTTAGGCTCAAGGACAACCTTCCCTTTGGTATTTCCTTATACAGGCTTAAGGATAACCTTCCCCTTAGTTTTTTTTTAGGCATAATACCAACCTTTATAATCACTAGCAATGATGGATCCAAGTAGTATCAAATGCCTCTTAATCTGGTAGCAAATGCACTTTTAGTACTCAAGAAGACCTACTCTCTAAAAGGGTAATAGAGTAATCTCACTCTACCTAAAATATAAGCACTAACAAAAAAGGTTTGCATAAAGAATTGCTAAATGTTTACAAGTTATTGACAAAGCTTCTCTAAACTTTTTAACCTTCTTACTAGTCTTCAAAAATGCTCATTATATAACCAAACTCTAAAACTAGTCGTTAGAATAGTTGATGTTCAATCTAATAACTTTTTTAGAAAATTAGCCATTAGAGGAGACAACGCCCGTTGTTCTTCATCAACCCCTATTAAACTTGTAATAGTTATTTTCAATGCCTGTTAATCATCATTCAATGCCCATTGGCTTTGACAACAGTGCATGTTAGAGTAAGAACAATGTATGTTATTCATTTCTAGAAAGCTTAAATTTTTGCTTTATTTTTCAAACTTTGAATAATTGTTTTCCACACCTTTGAGCAATTTGTAATGCCCATTAAAAACTCTTTCAACACTTATTGAGAAAGGCCAATGCTCATTTCGAGTTCCAAAAGCTTTAACTCAAGCTTGGATACTTTTTCAACTCTTATTATGATGAATATGCAATACCTATTGCTAGCCCATATTAATGCCCATAGCGAAACTTTAATGCAAGTGGTGAGGTATAGCACAACTCAACCTGAAGTAGCTCTCCAATGCCTGTTGCAAAGGGACAATGCCCATTATAAGGTCCAAAAGACATTCACAATTTGTAGCATCCAATCAATAACCATTGTTCATACTTCAATGCTCGTTGAACTTGCACAATGCCTATTATACTTGCACAATGCCTATTGAACTAGTTCTGACCCTTTAATGTTCGTCGGTTCTTGGGGTCACATGTTCTCTAAACATTCTCCCTCTAGCATTCACAATAATCTCCCCCTTTAACATTCATCCAATCTATTTAAATCATCCAAAATAGTAAAGTACAAATATTAGAACTTCTTTTGATTGTTATAGTTTTATTATCATTCAAAGTAGAAGATTGAGTCTAATGCCTTAGGGCCACATGTTCTTTAATTCTTCTCCCCTTAACATTCTCAACACTTTCCCCCTTTTTGAGCGATGACAAAACCAATATGCTTTGATAGCAAAAATATAAAACTTAAACACACAAAGGATACCAAGTGTTAAAACACAAAACTACAAAGAAGATATCAAACAAAATACATTCCAATCAAAGTATCCACATAAGGTTGGATACCAAATCAAAACATCCACACAAGGTTGTATACCAACTATTCCATATAAGATGTTGGATGTTAAAAACATAAATGATACCAAGTGTTATGGTATGCAAATAAGTGATGCTAAAATAAGCAATCAAGTCATCCAATTAAAGTATCTAAAACTTCTCCCCCCTTTTTCTTATCATGATAAAAAGATATACAACAATTTTCCCCTTTAAAAATTGTCCCCCTCACAAACATACAAACATTCTCTTCCTAAAATAAACTAACTTCCTCAAAACAAACAAACATGATGATACCAAAAATTCAAAACACATAGCAAAGGAAAATTCCCCTTATCTTTATGCTTTCTTTTAATAAATCTCCTAAGATATTCAAACAATGATCTAGTTAACAAAATTTAGGGTTACAAGTTCTCCTCACAAATTGAGGAAAGTAATAAAGGAAGGATAACTAGTCGAGATTCCTAAAATAAAAATCAAACGGATATCAATGATGGTTCTAAATTCAAGCTCCCCCTCAACAAAAGCATGTTAAACAAAGCAACAAAAAAGGGTAGAGATTCATTACAGTTAATGATACCAATTATTGTGTTTTTTAAAAATACAAATCTCTTTTCAAAATCTGTAGCTCCAATCACCATTTAATTCACCATTTTGTGCAGGGGATAAGGAGCTTCCAAACCTATAAAATTAAACTTTCTTTGGTACCTATTTTCTTTTGGGTCCATGGGAGTTAGTAGCATAAACATGTTCATCTCTCAACCTACATAGTAAAAGTATGCTTTATGACCAAATTTCCCATAATAAATGCGTTACAAAACAAATGCTTTATTTAACTCATTTGTATAGCATGAGTGAGGTAGCTTCCTAAATGATTGGTGCCTAAAATGTGAAGGAACCCATGAATTCTTAACATGCCTTATTCCATAAATAAAGGCATGATTTTTCTTTGGCCTATAACAGTGTGCATATGAACGATTGTGATCATGCATAAGAGGTTTTTGCATGTGCACCCTAAAGTGCATGTGATCATGTGTAATTTTTCTTTTAGGTGTAGAGTGTAGCACATTTTGCCTTCTTAGCTTATAAGATGCATACATAAAAGCATGATTAGTCTTTTTCTTAGGTTTTTATTATATGCATAAGCTAGTGTTGTGCTCTTAGGCTTTGCATTGGCATTGGCCTTTTATGAAGAGCTTTGTATGTAACATCCCTATCCACATTCATTGGCATTATTGCATAAACATATTCATTGCATAAATGGTATGAAATCCTACATGAACATATGCATTGGGTAAATGATCATTTAGATACGTGAATTAGATAAGCACGACGATGACACATGCACCATTGCATTTGAGACAATTGAACATGTATGTAGTGTTTGTATAATTGCATGACAATTTGTTTTATGTTTTATGCTTGTTATAGCATCATAAATAATGGTGTTATAGAGCTTATTTTAAAGTATAAGAAGCATCTAGGAATTAAGAGATGGGTGGACGTGCATAAGGAGTGAAGAAGAGGGACTAAAAGAGGAAAGTGAACTTCCAACCAATAGGAATGCAACGCCATGATTTTGTCTTATTGCAATAGCCTTACAAGTGGAATTTTTGACCCTTTGGGATCAGAATTAAGGGGTTAGATGTGAGTTATAGTAGAAGAGAGAGAGAGCTAAGGAAGAAAGAGAGAAAGGAAGAAGAAGAAGAGGAAGAAGAAGGAGAGGAAGAAGTGTGGGCTGCCTATGAAAGAGTCCTAAGGTTTTCTAATTCTGGGACAATAGGTAAGTTAATTTATCTTCTTCTCAATTGAAATTAACCTCTCATGACATGTTAATCATACATGGCTAGTGAGAATTATGGAGTAGGTAGAGCTTTTTGATAGAAGTTGAAATTCAAGAGAACATGAGCTATTTGTGTTAGATTTTACTGTTGGAGTAGGATTTTGTACCCATGATTTCATAAGCCTAAAATAGGAATTAGGGAAAGTTCAAAATATGAAAGTTGTAGATTTATATCCCATATAAATCAATATAAAATAGTTTTTCTTGATTTGGTGTGTGTGAGGATTTATGGCTCCTTCATTAGGGCTGGTTCACAACCAACTAAGATTACCTCAGTCTTTTTGTTTTCTTATATTTTGATAGCCTTATGTTCTGATTTTGACAAAGTGTAAAAACATGAAATTTATAGGTTTATATCCCCTATAAATACTTATAAATAAGTTTTAATTAATTTGTTGTATGGAAAGAGACATGGCTTATTGATTGGTACTGACCCTGTACCTGGATGAAACCCTACCTTTCTTTGAATTCTATTTTCTAAGAATTTGATGGCCATAGATTTAGAATTTGATGATGGTACAAACTTTAAAGTTGTATATTTATGTCTAATCTACATACTTGTGAAATATTTTTTCAAAATCCAGCATGGCTGTTGAGATATTGTCCCTTTATCATGACTGTTTGTCAACATGTTACAAACCTGCTCACCCTAAGATTGGTCCTTTATTTTGGTGACCTTATAGATTGAATTAGTCAATGAGTAAAACATGAAAATTTTTCCTTTATATGCTTTGTAACTGATGGTAGATTATTATTACAATTGGATTTGTACAGTTTGAGATACACCCAAGAATGTAGGACCTACTCAGACTGAGATGACATTGCAATAGGGAAAATTTTAAAAACTCACAACATTTGTTGTGTCTGATATTGGCCAGAAATTTGAATATGTTATATCATTATGTGTCAGGTTTGTTCAAAAACAAGAATCAAGTCATTTGGATAAGTATATCTAGAGTTATTATTGTGATAGTGTAGCAAGCTCAGGCTGTTATATAAGGAAAATATGCATAAACGCTAGGTCCACTTGCATGAATCATGCCATAGTTGCATACCAAGCATTCATAATCATTTTGACATACTTATAACCATGTATGTATCAAATGTTAGGATCTCAAAACTTTAAGGAAGCCTTAGAGAAAGAACCAAACCTACCATAAAGGTTGGTCACATCAAAAGGTGAGTAAAAACTATAATTAGATTATAATGTGTGTGATAATTTTATGATATGATTATGTTATATTACATGTATATATGATTGAATTGTTACATTTACATGTGAATACAAGTCAAGTGAGAATCATATGCTTTTAATGATTACTTGGTAAACCATTTGTGAATGACCACTTGCACATGGAACTAAAAGGGTGTTGTGACCGACTTGTCAAACACTTACAATCACGTGGAAGATGGACTAATAGGTCCTATTGGCACATGTTATTGATCAAATGAATCGCTTGTTATATGCTGGACAACAAAATCAAATGTCACTGGAATCATATGAATTCCCGGGAGCAGTGTTTGCCTTGCATTGTCATGACATAAATTTATCTATTGCACTTGCACTTGCATGGTCAAATGTTATACTTGTAATGTATCCTAATGATATTTGATTGTTGGATGTGACATAAGAATCTGATTATTATTTGTATTCATTGAGTCGCAACTCATCAAATCACAATTATATTTTTCAGATACTGAAGAATAGGGATTGGACACTTTGGTGCTTAAAGTTTTGCATTGAGACACATGGACTAAAGGTTGTCGACTGAATTCCAACTCTCTCTCTCCTTGTGTCATGTACATACATTTAGATAGGAACTAGTTATGGTCACTAGTCTTGACATTAGTTAATGTACATTAAATACATGTTTGATTGTGTATGTATGATGAATAAAACCTTAATGCATATGTATTTTGGACATGAATGCTATGAGTTTTGTAATGAAAATAGTCATTACATTGTGATTCAACACCTTGGAGTCTAGGTCCTCTAAAAAGTGAAACTCTAACAAACACACTTTCAAAACTGGAAAAGTGGCATGATTATATATAATGCCATGGTTCATATTATTATCTCTTTGAGAGCCTAAAAATAAAACCAATTTTTCTTTTCCTTTAGTAAAATTTGAAATAGAGTTTTTCAAGTCCAAAACTTCCTTTTTTAAACTCTCATTTTGTTTGGAAAGAGTTTCATAAACTTTTTTTTTTCAGAATTTAACCTTTTATTTTCCCTTTCTAAAGCATCATTTTCATTTTTTAAAATTCTCTTTCATTTGATTCTAAGAAAAGTGCTTTAAAAGTAATTCCTCTTTTTCTTTTCTCAATCATTCAATTTGTTTAAGAAGCTTGTCTTTTCTTTTAGAAATGGAGGAAATTTCATTTTTTTTAAGATCCATTTTAATTTCTTAAAATCTTATTTCCAAAAAAAGATTTATCCAAGACATTATTTATTGATTTTAGGGCCTTAATAAGATTTTCTACTATAAACATATCATTGACATCGTCATCAAGTGCACATACCTCATTTGGAAAGCCCTTATTTGATTCATCCTCTATGGCCATTAGACATCTAACTTTTGCTTTCTTTTTGGCCTTTATCTTCTTTATCTCTTTGTTGTATGAGAATTCATCATCACTTGTGGATGTGGAATTTGTTAAGCTCCTTCTCCTTTTTCTTATTAACAATGATCTTCTATCTCCATTGATAAATTGCTTCCTCTAATTTGAGTTGGTCCATTTTTTAGAAAGCTTAAACAATAAGAAGACTTAATGGTTGCCATGATTGTTTACCTCTTGCAATTAAGCTTCAAAAAAGGTTAAACTCTAATACCAATTATTGCAATGAGTGGCAGATTAGGTAACCCAATGGGGGGTGAATTGGGTTGTAAATAAAAACACGAACAAGTAATACGGAAGCAACAAACAAACACAAATCAATATGAAGATTTTATAATGCTTCGGCAACGTGCCTATTCCACTCCCCAAACTTTCACTTAAGCCTTTTTATTCTTTTTCTAGGCTCAAGAATAAGAACTTCCTCTAATTTCGAGTTATAAAAGCTTTAGCTCAAGGTTGGACACTTTTCCAATGCTTGGTGCGAATATGCAATGCCTATTACTAGCCCAGATCAATGCCTATTGTGAAACTTCAATGCCCATGGTGAGGTCTAGCACAACTCAACTTGGAGTAGTTCTCCAATGCTCATTACAAAGGGACAACATCTGTTGTGAGGTCCATAAGACTTTAGCAATTTCCTGCATCCAATCAATGTCCATTTTTCATCTTTTAATATTGGTTGAATGGTCCAACACCTATTGGAAGATGTTTAATGCCTCATTAAACTTCCATAATGCCTCATTAGGGTCACGTGTTCTCCAAACATTCTCTCCCTAGCATTCATAATAATCTCTCCCTTTAACATTCATTGAATATGTTTAAATCATCTAAAAACATTAAAATGCAAACATTATAACTTATATTGATTTGTTATAGTTTTGTTATCATTCAAAACACATCATTCAAAGTAGAGGAGTGAGTCTAATGCCTCCCCCTAGCATTCTCAACACTTTAAGCATGGTCATGTGCCTTAGTTGTTCAAGCAAGGCAAAGGACAACCAAAACATAGCCTCGAAGCATGGCTATACATCTTGGATGGCTAGAAAAGAATAGGTTAATTGCTAAGAAGTATGACCATGTCACATGGTCGTATACCTTATTAAAGATAAAATTGCAATTTACATATTCTAAGGATTCTTTTCCTTTTGAATGACCATAAGCTTCCTCTTTTAATGAAGCAGTTTGAGCATTATTTAAAGAGGAAAATAAGCTAGAATTAGGGCATGAGGGATTAACCCAAGGAGAAAATATCGATCAACTAGGTTTTCATAAAGAACTTAGATAGACAAAAGATATAAGCAATCAAGGAAATCAAGTAGAAGTGCATGACTATCTTAGGGCTTAATTGATTGTTTTCTTTTCTTCTTTCAATCTTATTATGAACTAAATTCTTTTTAGCTAGGATTGTAAATGGATCTTGTATTACTTATATTGGGTTTTCTTAATCTAAGCCTTTTTGGTTTCTTTCATTACTTGTGCCAATAATTACTGAGTATTTCATGTTTGATTAATTGTCCATTAATCATGTTATTTCCATGAATCAATAATAGAGCCATGTTTTTCATAGAATGAAACCTTCAATAATTCCCTTATTTTGTTATTGAGTTAAGGAACCTAACAAACCATTGTTATCCATAGAGTTTTGTCTTGTGAGGCAATTGCATGATGTCTAGCTTTTGAGTTGAGGAACCTTTAGCTAACATGCTCTTATATGTCAATATCTACTTGATAGGGATTAACTATCACCATAATGACTTAATAGTACCACATGTTGTATGAATCAATTAGGCAAGGATTAGGAAACCAATAGAAGGTCATCAAGAGAAGTTGAACCCCTAGCCAATCTCATCCATTGATTATCTGTCATTATTATTCGTGTTTAATTTATTTTTCTTATTTACAATTTTATTCATCATCTTTTTATTGATTCTTTAGATAATATAAGACACAAGATACTCAGTGTTGGCCTTATGCACCAAGAAAAGGGCGTTGAATCGGTAGGAAACTTTAAATTTTAGAGGGAAGGTGGTCAAGACTAATTTAAGGAAATATAGTAAGAGAAGAAGAACACAAACATTTATAGTGGTTCAAATGTTAACAAACCCTACATCTACTCCTAAATTATACCAATTAGGCATTTCACTAACACTAAATGGTGTTTTATAAGCGTACACCTAACTTTACAATGTGTTTTATAAAGGCTCACACATAACTATAAACAAGTGTTTCCTAAGACTAACACTCAAAACTATACAAGATTTTTTCTATGGCATACTCTTACACAATCCCACAGATGTATAAAGGCTTTTGCAAAACCTTATACAACTTAATCACAATGAGTAAATAAGAGTGAAAGCATTGAAAAACAAAGTTGTAAGAGTTTGGCTTTAGTAAATGTTATTCTTTTACATTTATGCTTATTTGGTGGAGTATTTATAGGTTAGTCCAACCAAAGAACCATTACTAATAAATCTATCCTAATTTCTTAAAAATTGGTGGCAAAATCTAGAATTTAATGATTATAAGATAAAAGTCACAATTGTGATATTCAGATTTGCCCTGAATTTTGACCATTCATTATTATGAATTCCTACTGTGTCTAATGTTAATTCCATGTGGCATTATGGTATTTGTTCTTCAAAAATCTAGCTATTAGGTATATTAAGTGGAGAATGAAAGTTATGGTCATGATTTTATAACCCTTAGACGCAATCTTCATAGTGAGTCAAACTAAGAGTTTGGAGATGTTGTCTTTGATAATTTATGGTCATTGCAATATTTTCATCATTCGAAATTTTCATCTTCTAATGGGCTTTTTAAAACTTAGCCTTGTCTGATTGAATGTCAAGATCTCTTTAATGGTATTCAAAGGTCATAGTAATGATTGGCATGATGACTCACATCGCAAATTGTTTTATTAAAATTGGTCATCAACGATCCTAAGATAGAGGTCTTGAGTGCAGATTCTTGGTCACAGTTTATAGGTCATTTTCTGCACGTATTTGCTTCTATTTAACTTCTAATTAGTTCCTAACTAAATTTTTGCAAGAACAACAATTAGAATTGACATTAGAACCTCTTAATCTGTATTTTTAATATTAAAAAAGAGTTTTGACATAGGTTTGACCAACCTAGTCCACTCTTTTTTTTATTTTAACTACTTAGATTGATTATGCAAAGGATAAAAAACTAATTATGTACATTCTTAAGTGTTCTAAGGATTCAAAACTCAATTAGGAAGTTAAAATCCATTAATAGAAAATAAAGTGATGGAAATATATAAGACATAGAATATGTAATATGAAATACTCCATGAAGATGAAATGATCTCTCTAAATCCATACTCCTCCTTAAACAATTTAATATATCTAACTTTAATTGTTGTCTTTTTGAATGTAGAGTTAATTTCTCTCACCTCTTTGTCAATGTCAAAAAGGGAAAATTAAGAAGGAAAAAGAGAGGGAAAAGTTACAAGTACAATCACAATTGGAATCATAATCACAATTATAAGTACAACCACAATTTCAATAAACAACCATAATTACAAGCAATCTAAGAATGAGTGTAGAATTCAATTAAACACAAAGAGTACCTTTATTAATAGTAAGCAATAAAACTATAACATGAACAAATTCAAACATGCAAAGATGTTTGATCACACCATACAATTTAGCGATACACTTTCAAAATAGAAAATAAGGAAAGATAAGAGAAGACTAATGAATTATAAAATGTGGGTGACTAATCACTATCCTCAATCACTTGGTCATCATCATCTTAAGTGTTTCCTATACCTTAGGCTTAAGCATCTCCCTTTTCTTTTTGAACTTTTTCCTCTTCTTCGATATCTTCCATCTCTTAAAAATTAGGAAGGTGGCAATGAGTTTTCTTAGAGGTCTAGAAGGTCATTATGTAAATGGTAAAAGAGATTGAATCTCCTTTTGATCATTCTCACGACCCTATCTAGTTTTTTTGTTTAATGAAAGAGATAGAGATAAAAGTATATTTTGATTTAGACTTTACCTTTGGTTGATATGGTACATAAGATGGTGAAACTTCTTCTTGTATGCCTTCTTCAATCACTAGCTTCTTCCTCTTGGAGGCTTGGGAGGTCTTTTACTTTTTAGCCCTATAAAAACCCAAAATATATTTATAAAGATTGGGTTTAATGGCCTTTGCACTTAAGAGATAGTTTAGATCAATAATGTTTTGGCTAGGGAGATTTTTCTTTTCTAAGAAATGCTTCCTTCTCATTATCTAAGGCCTTTACAAGCCTATAAATAGTAGTGATATGAAAGAAAAAGAGAAATTAGCTCTTAGGCTTGGTGTGTATGTGGATCAATTGGTCGACAAAGTGTCTTTTAGATTGAATTGGATGTTTGGGTTAGAAAAAAAAAAATGCTAGGTCTTTTTGAGACACTTTCTAATTTGCATAACCTCTAGCTTTAACGACCGTATTCATATTTGCTCTGATATCAATAAATGTAACGACCAATTGTGTTTACAAATCATGTTGCTCTAATACCAATAACTATAACGACTGTATTCATATTTGCTCTGATACCACTAACTGCAACAACCATATTCATATTTGCTCTGATACCAATAAATGTAACAACCATTGATACTATTGAATGTTAGCATTTTTTTTCTACCACAATCTGTAATGCTACAATTGGCATCTATTAAGCACTCAACATCTGGGATTTGCCCGTCGGCCCAGCGATGTCATACACACCGAGATTTGTACGTCTGCCCCGTGTATGCTTGAGCCCTCTCTGATACCAAAACTATAACATCTAAATACATTTGTCAAACCAATAACTATGACATCCATTGTTCTCATTTGTAAATCGGCTTTGATACCACAAATTGTAAGGTCACAACGTGGCTACAACTGGTATCTATCAAATCACTCAACATCTGGGATTTGCCCGTCGGCCCCGCGATATCATACACATCGGGATTTGCATGTCTACGCCACATGTGCTTGAACCTTCTGATACCACTAACTATAACTATTATCTTCAGTTGCAAATCATGGCATTTCACGTTTGAAAATGCATACACATTAATGTCTATTCATCATACATATATAATCCCATATGTATTTAATGTACACATGTGTTAACTAATGTCAGGACCAGTGACCCTAACTAGTTCTTATCAAATGTATGTACATGACGCAAGGAGAGAGAGTTGGAATTCAGCCGATGACCTGTGTTCCATGTGTCTCTATGCAAAACTTTATGTACCAAAGTGTCAAAATTCTATGCTTCAGTATCTGAAAAATAATTGCGATTTAGTGAGTCGCGACTCAGTGAATAAAAACAA
>CATIWR010062856.1:0-37614 GCA_949677035.1 Omphalea diandra
GGATTTTGCTAAGGAAGAGAAATCATTAATAGTAATGCCAAGAATTTTGAAGACTTTATTTTTCCTGATTATCATGTTGATTCCATGACTTCTTTTTTATGCTCTTATTCTTCTTGCTATTGCTAATACCCTTCTTCCCTCATCTCTTCTCTCTACCTCCCTTTCCCCTAATTCTTCTTCAACATTCCTCAACTTTTCTTCTCATTTTAGTAACTATGATTTTAAATATTCCTTCAGTGATATTCCACTAACTTCCATCATTATATTAGCTTTTATCCTATGTAAATTCTTGGCCTATCTTGCTAAAGAAGCTATAAAGATCAAGATCAAATGAAACAATAATTTCAATAACAGAAGAAGATGATGATATCAGTTACTGGTGCCAGAGAGGACTTATGGGGAGGGCCATGAGGACGGTCCTCATTCCTGCTTTGCCTTGCATACACAATACCAGGCCTAAATTGTGTGATAGAATCATGAGAAACAATATTAGAAGAATTGACATCATCCTCAAAGGCAGGAAGAAGAGAAGGAGAAGGAAAGTGTGAGGTGGCATCATGGAAGGGAAAGAAATATTGTTGGTCAAGAAAAATGACATTACGAAAAATACGAAGCCGTTGAATGGTAGGATCATAACATAGATAACCTTTTCAATGTGGTGCATAACCAAGAAAAACACATCTCACAGATTTAGCAAAGAGCTTGATTCTTTCATGAGGTGGAAGAAGAACAAAACAGACATATGCAAAAAGAATGTAAATGAGTATATGTTGGTTGTTGATTATAGAGACGAAAATATGGTGTTTGATGGTTAAGAGTGGAGGATGGAAGTCTATTTATCAGATGTACAGCAGTAGATAAAGCCTCAACCCAAAAATGTGATGGAACAGACGATTCAATAAGTAAGGAACGCACCACATCAAGAAGATGACGATTTTTTCTCTCCGCCACTCCATTCTGTTGAGGTGTATATGACCAACTTTGTTGAGAAATAATTTTCTTCTGTTGAAGAAAATCTTGAAATTTTTGAGATATACATTCCCCCTAGAATCATATCGAAAGATTTTGATACCTTTGGAAATTTGATTTCCAATCAAAGCTACGAATTTTTGAAAAGCATCAAAAACTTTAGATTTGCGTTGCAAAAAATATATCCAAACAACGCGGCTGTGATCATCAATGAAAGTGACAAAATACTTACAATGAGCATGAGATATGACTGGTGAAATCCCCCAAACATCAGTCTGCACCAAATCAAAACAATGAGATGAATGATTAGGATGAGATGAGAAAGGAAGAGTTTTGTTTTTTGCCATTTTGCAACTATAACAATCAACAGTGACATCTTTAGCTGAAAAAAGAAGTTTATTGCTGAACACCCTAGATTTTAACATTGATAGAAGAATTCGATCATTTAGATGACCTAACTTTAGCTCAAATTAAGAATGTAATTTTTTTTATGACTATATAGAGATTGTTTCTTCTGAAAATATTACTGTGCAGAGGTTTTATTGCACATGACCCTGTACCAGCGGTGGTTTTATTGTGCATGATGAACTTGTACTAGCAAAGAATATGGACAAACTTGATTCGCTAAATGTCTAAATACTGGGGTCCACTAGAGTCCTTATCCTGTTGCTAGTTTTAGTCGGTCCCCCTTAATTTCAATGGTTTTTTTTTTTTTTTAAAGACCAATGGGGTATTTTTTTTCAACATAATATAATTTTTTGAACTCTTATCTTAAAAGAGATGATTACACTTCATATTGATAAGGTCGGGTCCAGCGGGTTACTGGGCTAATAGCAGAAGAAATTTGATTTTTTTGAATAATTTTTAATTTTAAGTTTAATGAAATCATTCATAATTTTTCTTTTTAAAAAATTAAAAAAATATTATTTTATTTTTTAAATAAATTTTAAATATTTAAATAATTTATATCAAAATAAATGAATCTATCAACAAGTCAAATCAAAATTGAATTATTTCCAATTAATCAACTAATTGAATAAGATTATATTTAAATTAGATTATTTTGAATCATAGAATCAAGAATTGCCATTCTAATATTTAAAGTTTGTGGCTGTGTTGTAGTGAGCAATTCAACTGAAGACTGACTAGGACATGATCCGAGTGAGAGAAAACCAAAGGTAAACTTTCCAATCATGGCAAGCATCACTGTTTCTGATCAACCTTCTATTTCTTCTTCTTCTTCTCAAACACAACCCTTAGACCATTCCCCTTCATTCAGAATTGTACCCTTAACCGTTACTGTTCCTCCACCTGTAACCTTTAAAAGATCTAACTCTTCTAAAATAGAGTATTTGTATGAACTGTCTTATATTCCAGATGAAAAGAAAATACAAGAAACAAGCATTGCTTTCCTTAACCCATATGATGCCTTTACTAAAAATAAACCTAGTCTAACACGTACCATCCGTTCATTAATAAAACCCTCTGTAAAAACTGTAAAGGAGTATGTTCAAGCTTCTAGCTTTGACCAGTGTCCAGTCCAAGCAACTTGATTAGAACAGTTCATCAATCTGGAGATTCCACCTGAGTTTGTCCATCAGTGGATAACTCAAGGCTATACTCACATGCACTTTGGTGCCATCAGGCTGGCTGTCAGTTACCATGGAAGGAAAGACCTACCGGTCTTTGTAAGGATAGCTTTGCTTGACAGGAGATATCTCCAGTATCAACATGTTGTTATTGGGACAGTAGAAACTTCACTCAATGCTGGAACAATCATGTTCACCTTCTATCCCAATTACAACATGGCCCTTAAAGATCCAAATCTTCTACAGGCTTTGCAAGTGCAGATCCAAATAGTAGGAGCACCTCAGGTAACTTCTGCTACAGCAACGACTCTACATTACCAGATGATCTATAGAGTACAAAATCACTCTATAGATTTGTCTCTTCCTCTTGAAGATGAGTCATTACTGATTCTTGCTAAAACTAACAAAGTCCCGACCTGTATCCATGTCCCTAGACAGATAACTAGGGAAGAGCTCATCAAGCTGTTGCCTGAAGCTTGGATCACAAGCTATGAGTGACTTCATCAACAGGATTAATTAGTCCAGTCTACGGAGCCGATGTATATTAGACGGGCTGATGGGACTATTGAAACTAGGTTTGAATGACCTATGCTGTCTCTAGCAGATGGTGCCATATTCATAACTCAAATGATGATGACACCTTATGAACCTGAACAGAAAGTTCCAGTGGAGTATTTTCAGACAGATGGTCAACCCATCTATGCTTACAAAAGAGATGGTCACTATTTCTGGGGCGGATGTGATTGTGACGCCTGTTATTATGATGAATAGGAGGAAGAAGAAAAGGAGGAAAAGAAGAAAAAAGGAAGAGGATGCTCAGAGAAGGAGTTAAAGAGACGTTATGAGGATGGAGATCCATCAGTTGGATGTTTGGGTGAGCCTTCGGGCAAGTATGATTACTTGGTCCAATATGGTCCTAGTAAGATAAAACTTTCACCAGAGCCATGTCAAATTCCTAAACCTCAAACACCTCAACCACCTTTACCCTGCTACAAGAAAGCCTTAAAATACCTCTAAAAAGAAAAACCAATTCACCAAACCTTACCAGAAATCCACATGTATCAACCACCTTCTTCACCCTCACCATCTTCCTCAGACAATGACTTTCCACCTCTCCAAGAGCAAACAAACCTGAATACCCAAGTTAGACAAATGTCTTATTTCCATACTCCTACAGGAGTAACCCCTCAAGGCCAACCATTGAGAATAACTTTTGGTGAAGCAGTCTTGAATTGGTAGACTTCTAATGCTTTAGCTCAAAATCGAATCCTTTAAAAGATTGAGTCAAAAGTAGACAGAGTCTCAAATCAAGTTCAAAAGGTAGATGACAGATTAACTGAGACTCAAAGGGAGATGTATGAATTGATGTATCGATTGAAAGCAGAAGTTGAGGTGAAGCATAAAGAGATAATGGGATTGATGGACCAAAGAGCACAACTAGAGGAGATAAGAAGAAAATCTGTTGAAATACAAAGGTTGCAAGACCAAATCCAGAGAATTGAGACAGACCTAAAATATTCCCAGTCACAACAAAAACCAGCCTATGTTGATCCCTTCGACATACCTTTACCACCAATACCTTTTCATAAAGCACCTATACTAAGAATTCCTACCCAAGAAGAACAAGAATTCGTGGGATTGTTTGTAGATCTTTTCCATAAGAAACTTAAAGCTAAAAAATTTTCACTGCAGTCTGACACTTCAATGCACTCAACCAAGTCCTCAGAATCTGTCAAAAAGCCAGACCCTAAACCACCAGAACCAAAACCACTACAACAACCACCAAGTTCAAGTATGATAAACCCTCTAGTCTCATATATGGATAAAGCTACTTTTTCGATGCCAGAAGCTCATATGGCTTCTAAAGTTAATTATGTAGCTTCAACAGTTTCAACAGAAACTGCTAGCTCAGTCCAGTCAAAAGCAACATTTGAGATTTCCACCTCAGATGAGGAGTTGGTAGCAAAGCATTTTATGGCAGATCCTCCATACACTGTGGATCCACCTGATGACATGGATACAACGAATCCTCATGCTCAAGAAAGAACTAGACCTAGTTCCAATGGAGGACCATGGTTCACGTTAGACAACATCTCTCCTGCAAACTACAGGGACAGATTCCAGGCATTTAGAGCCTAGATTGAAACACAGATGAAAAAACCAGGAGCAGTTATTCGAACTGTTCTAGAAGAGTTTGCTGCCAGGATGATTGGCAGGATGCAGGAGTGGTACTCAGCTTTGGATGAGTACTCCAGATTGAGGATGTTGCAATCTCCCAGTCAAGCAGAGTTTCTGGGAATGTTATATGTAGAGTTTTGTGGACAGCATACAGATGCTTCGGAGATAGCTCGCAGGGAGTTCTTTAACATGAAGTGTTGTTCGCTGCTAAAAACAGACCTAGACCTTCATTACCAAAGAATGTCAAAAAGGTTTTATCAGCTTTCTGGATGGGCTAGTCCAGATTTAAAAGAAGCCTTTATTACTTCATTACCAGAGATTCTTACAAATTCAATGCATCAAATTATGCGTAACAAGGATCGCTCCATCAATGATTATTCATTTGGAGAGATTTATCAGTTATTGATGCAAGGTCTGGAAAAGCTATGCAATGAGCAGAAAGTCATCACTCAAATGATGGATAGGCAGCGACAACCAACCTTGAAGAAGGTGTGTCGCAGAGCAGACTTAAAGATTAAATGTCCAAAGAAAGAGCATAAGCTCCGTGAATGTGGCACTAAAAAGAAGAAACACTTTGTGAAAATAAAAACAACTCCTTCAGATGAACGTATACGGAAGAAATGGAGATTTTTCAGACGAAAGAAGTTTTGTGGTCACAAGAAGTCAACAAGATGTTATATATGTGGACAGAAGGGGCACTATGCTAAACAGTGTCCTAACAAAAAGAAACAGGCTTCAAAAATGATTCAACAAATCCAACTTTCAACAGCTGTTGATCTTGAAGATGCAGATGTTGAATCTCTGTTCTCTATCGAAGATGAAGCCACGGAGGAGACCGTTTTTGCTATCCAGGAATAAGGTTCCAGTTCTAATGAAGAAGGACTTGTTTCCTATGGTTGTCACCAAATGAGCCCAGTTTAAGGGCTTACAGCAAACTGTCCTATTTAGATTCCAAATCTTTCTGGAGTTGCAGATTTACTACAGGAAAATCATCCTGTACCACTAGCATACGTACATGTATATCCAGAAAAGTATTCTAATCCAGTCAAGGCAATTGCATTTGTTGATACAGGAGCTTATTTATCCATGATGAGTCCTAAAGTTTTACCTGAAGAATACTGGAAACCTTACAAAATGTATTTTCAAGCTGCTAATGAAGCAATATTTCATACCAATCTCATTACAAGGAAACCTGTGACAGTCCAGTTATTCCCAGGATGCCAGATACACTGTCCATTCTTGGGCTCGACCTTACCCAATAAGGACCTGGTTATTGGGTTTGATCTATATTGGAAGTTAAAGGACTTGAGGATACTTCCAACAGGCCTTAAGTATAAGGGCTATTTTCAACCTTTTACTAAGGTTCCAACACTGTTTAAAGCTGAGTCTCATTTAGCCCAATATCCACCAGCAATAGAGTCCATTGTCCAAAACCTTCAAAACTATTGTTGTGCTGAAAACCACAAAACTTTTCTCCTTAAAAATCTAAATCCATTATGGAAAAATCTGGATTTCTTCATTAGCCTACCTTTCAAATTAAATGAAGATATAAATCCTACCAAGGCCACACACCCTGGTATGACACCAGAAGATCTTGCCTTAGCCTATCAGGAGTGTTCAGAACTCTTGGCCCAAAACTTAATTGAGCCTGCCAACTCACCTTGGGCCTGTCAGGCATTCTATATGAATAAGAGATCAGAACAAACACGTGGAAAGAAACGTCTGATGAATGATTACCAACCACTTAATCATTTCTTAAAAGACGACACATTTCCACTTCCAAAGATCTCATCACTATTTGTTCACATGGCTAAAGGAAAAGTATTTTCAAAGTTTGACTTAAAGGTGGGATTTTGGCAACTTGGCATAATTGAAGCTGACAGGGAAAAGACAACTTTTTGTCTTCCTAATAGGCATTACCAGTGGACTGTAATGTCTTTCGGATTAAAGGTGGCCCAATCGTTTTTTCAAAAGGCGATGATTCGGATCTATGAACCTTTGTTGCATAGTGCGCTAATTTATATCGATGATGTGCTTCTCTTTTCATAAGACATGACAACTCATCAAAAGTTATTGCAACAGTTCTTTGAGTTGGCAAAAAGCTATGGAATCATGCTCTCCACGTCAAAGATGCACGTTGCAAAAGATAAGATTGAATTCCTTGGGATGGTGTTTGAAAATGGACAATACACTCCTGGCCCACATGTTGGGGCAGAATTATTAAAATTTCCAGATTCAGATCTTTCTCAAAAGCAGGTGCAACAATTCTTGGGCATAGCAAATTATCTGAGAGATTTTGTCCCCCACTACACTAAAGTGGCGAGACATTTACAGTTGTTCTTAAAGAAAAATTCTCCACCATGGGGAAAAAAACAAATATCAGCTGTTCAATCTCTCAAAAGGATGATGCAGAACTTGCCACCTTTGAAGATTCCCTGTACAGGGAAAAGGATACTTCAAACTGATGCTAGTGACCATTATTGGGGAGTTGTCCTACTTGAAGAAATTAATGGGAAGCGATAAATTTGCGCACATGCTAGTGGAGCTTTCAAACCGTCAGAAGAACACTATCACTTCACATTCAAGGAGATCTTAGCCGTGAAAAATGGGATTAAGAAATTTGAGTTCCATCTGATAGGACACCATTTCCTCGTACTTATGGATTATTCATCTTTTCCAAAGATGCTAAACTTCAAGGGGAAGGAAGTCCCTAATGCTCAATTGCTAAGATGGAAGGACTGGTTTGGTAAATATTCATTTGAAGTCCAGCATATAAAAGGGGATCAGAACTTCATCCCAGACTTATTATCTAGACCAGCACATCAGTTATCCCTTATAGCTAAAGATCATTCCTTTCCATTGTTCTTCATGGCCTCTACTTCTAGTTCTACTGAAGCTTCCACCACAGTACCTAGTACTGTTCTTTCCCTTGCCACAATCCAAAACTATTAGCTTAGTTCATCTTAAAATGATGAGTCATTTTTGAGAGAGGGCTTGCCACCAGAAATACGTATTCCTACTACGTATACAAAAATACTGAAAAAAGCTATGGAGTAACTGTTCGTATACCAGGCACTACTGTTAAGGACCTACGGACCCATATTTATGGATATACTAGGTATTCACCCTAATTATCCATTTCTGAAGGTGTATACGTTTCTAGACTTCTCTGCAGTATACACAAAAGGATGGCGTTGGCCTAGAGAATTTCTCATTTTTCTCTGGTATTTCTGCTATCTATACACTGTTGCAATTGAGGTCCGTCCCTATCACTTATGGTCCTATCTCCAAGAGATTAAAGAAAAAAAGAGAGTTAATCCTTTCATGGTTACTTTCCTAGAATGGTTTCAACCATTGCATTCTTGGATGGTTTCATTGGAATCCAAATTCAGAAACTGTGAGCCACAAACAACTCTTAACAAACGGTTAATTTATATAGTTAATCGTCCATGTTTTATGAGTTTGTCAGGAAATACACCACAGATCATGCCTCATCTCAATATTTATAAAGAACTGCAATACTCCCTATGGAGCGATGCTCTAAAACATTTTGAAGAATTTCGGGAGTTCCAAAGGCATATGTGTGGTAGGAATAAAATCATTCATAAAGAAATATGGCCTACAGTGGCTCAAGAAGCACCATGGGATACTTTTCCACCTCAATATCATCAGAGTCTAAAAAGAAACAGTGAACAATGGGGAAAGATTCCCTATCATGAAACTCTGATAGATGACACTACATGAGATTATTATGAACAGCCTGGTTGTTCTCTTGATCCCTTTGATATGGCTTTGCGATGGGAAGAGGATCAAATAAAAGAACATATGGAGTAAAAACAGTATGAAGAAGACTATAATAATATGAATCTGTCTCCATCACATGAACCAATGCTTCGTCATCCATTAAAGTAGGCAACAGATAAATGTGGTGGGACCATATGTTTCAACTTTATAAAAAGTCATGTGATTTACTTTATAATAATGGAGTCTACTGTTGTTAGTGGGATTGCTTTGTAAAAAGAAGATTCCTTCTTATCCAGAAGGCATCTACTTTTAGTAGTGGAGTTTTCTTTTGTAAAAGTTAGTTGTTTGTATCCGAAGCTCCCATCTATACGAGGGAAGCTCTTCTCAGTTGTAAGTTGAGTTGGTTTGGAATAAAAAATCCTTTCTTTCAAAACTATGAGTTTCTAAGTTTTCTTATTACCTTTGGTGATTCCAATTACTTCTATTCATAACCTTAATTCTTTATCAGAGTGGCTTAGGTATCTCTTTCATAAGTCTTATACTAAAAGGACTGTGGAGCAAATTGAGAGATTTGGAATAGTGCAGTATGGCAGGAAAGAGACTGTTTCTCTGCCATAGGCTTGGATGTGCCGTCATAGGAGGTTATGTCAGAGGTTCTGCTCCAATGTTGATAATAACTATAACTTCACATAAGTGAATAATCATGTCTAATTTGCAAGCTATTTTTCTTACCCAAAACTATTTCTTAGACCATGTGAAGAAGTCCTCGATTCCACCATGGCAAAGGCTTCAATGGCTTTAGTGATTTTCATGCTGACTCTTAGGCCAATGATCATTTCAATACTTATTTTAATATTGTCATACTAAAATTATTTGTTGCTATATTTTAATTTAATTAGATATTTTATATGAAGATTAATTTGAAAATTTTTTAAATTAAGTACACAACTAAAAATAGATTAACTATATTAAACATTTAAAATTAAAATAGTTAGTACTTATTTTTTAAGTTTATTTGATAACACTTTTTTTTAGTCCTTAACATTTTAAATATATTTTGATAACACTTTTTTTTTATTAAACACTTAATTTTAAAAAATCACTTAATTTAATAAGCAAATTTTTCTTAATAAATAAATAGCAAGTTTTTAATTAATGGATTAAGAGTCTACTCAAGATAGTTGATGGGTATAGTTAATAAAGATTGTTAATAGTTGTTAGTTAATAGTTAGCAACTGATAGCGATTTGATATTAAGTATTTGATAAATTTTGTTTAGTTGTTGCTATTAATTTATAAAATGACTAATAATAGTGTAATTTTAATATTTTATATATTAAATTAAATAAATGTAAATAAAATATAATAAATAATATGTATTGTCATTTATATTTATAAAGTATTATTTTAAAATTTAAAATACTATAATTATTATTTTGTATCTACGAAATTTTAATAATTATTTTTTGTTAATGTTAATTAGTATATATGTTAATATATTTTTAGTAATTAAAGTACGCTACATAAAATTTTTTTTATAAAACTTATATTAATAGTTAAAAATAAATTATTTTTTGTATAGATAATTAAAATATTATAATTTATGGTAGATAGATGAATAATAAAAATTTAAGAATAATATAAATTAAAATAATTTTGACTTTTCTTTAGTTATCATTGCAAAGGCTCAAAAATAATTTTGACTTTTTAATAGTTATTATTATAGAGATTCAAAAAAAGCTTCAAATAAAAGTTGATAAAAATCATATCTAATTAGAGTTGTATCCACTATCAGTTGATGTTTTGTATGATTTACTAAATAAATATTTTTTAACTATTGAATGATAAATCTTTATCAATAATATCTATCCGTTACATCAAATCAATTACACCAAATACCAACTAAGGTTACAGAGAAAAATTTCACTATTTTGATATATTTTATTAATATAATCTTACCTACAATCATCATTCATTCATTTCCTTTACTATTAATAAGAATATTTTTAAAATATTTAAAACTAAATTATATGATAACCTATTGTAAAATACGTAGTCATCTTATCTTAAGTTTATCACTTAAATTTGATATTTTTTTTAAGAATTTGATATCTATCCAATGACAATTCAGTTTTTAAAATTTTTAATACTAAAATTATTCAGCTCTTAAATTAATACAAAAAATATTTTGTATTCAATTTTTTTGAATTTAATTTTTAATTTTATCAGACACCATCTTACTTTAAGATGGTTAGCATTCTTTTTTTTTAAAAAAAAAAAAAAATTCATGTTAGAAAATAGTTGGCTGGTTTTTTCATACGAGATGTTTGATTTAAAATGTTATAATTGACCAAAACAATACTATCTCGAGATTTTTTTTTTTCATAACAGTATACACTGAACTAATAATTTTATAGAAAATTAACATTTTAGAGACTTTCTAGCAATTCGAACTCAAAATTACAAAAAAAAAAAAAAAAAAAAAAACCACTTTGTCATTTGAGCTAACTTCCATTTGGTTCTTGAAATGATTTTAATTCCATTATCTTGTTGAATTATTAATTTAAATTCATTATATTGTATAGCACAATATTTAACAGGAAATACAAAATAATAAAAGAAAATTTAATATGAACATAATGTTATAATTTTAAAACTAAATCAACGTGAAACTGTTAGTAATATTGATCATCAATTTTGTATTAATATTCTAAACTATATAAATAATTTATTTTATGAATATTTTATTAAAAATGAAAAATCTTTATTGCTCTGAAAAAAACAGTTACATAATAGCTAAGAATGCTCTTCGCGAGGGCCGGATCTACATAATAGCTAAGAGGGCCATGGCCCCCTCAAACTTCTAAAGGTTATTAATTATACCCATATGTTTTCTACGAAATTTAAAGAAATATATATTTAGAATTTTTATAATTTATCAATTTCAATCATAAATATTGTAATATATATATATATATATATATATATATATATATATATATATATATATGACTTTCAAAATTTTAAAAATTATATATTTTCTCTATAAATTTTACATAGAATTTTTAAAATTATGTATTGATCCTTTAAAATTGTAAAAATTACATATATTCTTTTATACAATATTTTAAAATATATTTACTCGTTTTTATTTTTGGCCTCCAAATTTAAAACTCTGGTTTTGCTCCTGCTCTTCATGGTGAAAAGTTAACCCAAGTAGCATGGTACATGTCAAGTCTTGGGATCTGTAGATCTGTTTATTTTTATTTTTTAATAATTTGAGTGGAAAGATTGCAACATCCATGGATTTGTTAGACTTTGATGGTGTCGTGAACTTATCCTACAACAATTTCAGGGGAAAGATTCCACCAAGAAGGAAGTTGGGCTATTTGTATATGCTGATGGTTGGTATGGAATAAGTATTTATGTGGTGCTCCTGATGCCATTAATCGGGAACTCATCAATGTGTAGGATGATGATAGGCACAAATTTTAGTTGGTTAAAGATGTAATCATTGGCTATGGAGTTAGTTTTTAGGGATACTTTGATATAGTATACTTGATTATTGAAGTTGAAGCCATTTGTTCTAAGAATCATCCGTATACTCGCCAAACGTATTGCTAGCTGTTGTATATAATAGAACAAAAGTTTCTCAGAAAAGAATAGGATTGTTCGACATTAACCAACAAACTATCAGGATTGTTGTAGTCACGTAACAAGATTCTAGAATTATGTTGTTGCATATTTTTGGGAGTAATTTGTATATCTAATCACTGAATTATAGTTAAAATTTTGTTGTAATAATAGAAGTTTAATTCTGATCAATTAAGTTATTGGACTATGATTTTGATCTCAGTTAACCTAACTTGGAGGTGTAATTTTTTTTTTTAATAGAAGTGTGATATACTCAATAAATGAATCATAAGAAATCAGTCAATATGGTACATTTATCAGTCAACGTTGTACATTTTTTAATTGCATCACACTTTTACTAAAATGATAAATTACATCTCATGATTATAGTCATCAGATTCGTTATAACTGGTCAGATTAAGTTAATGAAAATTAAAATTATAATAATATTTAAGTGACTCAATTGAATAAAATCAAATTTTTGAGATCATAATAAAATTTTTACCATAATTTAGTGATCATAATTACAGCTCCATATTGTGATTTTGTTTATGTTTAAGTGTGCTTGTGTAAGCAAATATTAGTTTAATACCAGTTTGTGGCTGTAATGTGTCTGGAAGACAATTCAAGAATGTGGAGGTATAATGATGAGTTGAATGAGAATCTAAATACATGTTTTGATGTTAATGACAACTCTCCAGGGAGAGAAATTCTATTCAAAAATCAAATTTGCTGTGAGTTTCTTCCCTCTCAATGTCATCCGTAAATTTCTGCCATTTTCTAACAGATTTAGTTGCATGAATCTACAAAAGGAAATAGGGACAAAACAACTCAACGCGGTAGAGAACTCAATTTTTTTAATTAGATCTCAATGAACATTGGCAAAATAAGTAGTTCACTATGGCTGTCTTTCAATGGGAAAATTTTTATAGGTACTAAACAGAGGGAGTGAAAGAGGAGGAGCAACACTCTCATCCTCATACACTAACAACTCTATATTTTTGGGAAAGGAGGAAACTACCACCATGCTGCTGCTGCAGAGAAATGACTGCTGCAAATATTAGACCGTCCAATACAAGAATGACTTCTCAAGAGGAAAATTGGAGAAGTGTAAGATTCATAAAGATTATGTACATGGGATAGCAACCGGAGGAAAGTGTTTCGGACGTAGAATGAAACGACAAGAACATTCTCTTTGGAGTCTCTGAATACGTTCAGCAGAATTTGAGGCAAGAGAAAACCATCCAAGATTACTCCACTATAGGTTTTTGAGTCAAGCCCCTTAACACCCCAGTTCATAAGTAAAGCAATTAAGCCACCAGGAGCATAAATTAGGATAGAAACTAATAATGCAGTCTTGTCAGCCAGCCACACGCCTTTATGCCTTCTGTTGCTGAATGTTAGCTGCAGCAGACGAAACAGGAAGAAAAAAGCTACTATTTCGATTAAGTTTACTATCTTCTCATTCACTTCAAGAGATCCTCCTATACCAAGAAAATGATATTGCCGGTCATCATTTTGCAACAACAACGACCCTACTTTTACAAGAAGAGGCATGACCTGCCCCAGAATAAGTATTGAAAGCATAGCAAGTGAAATCAGGGGAAGAACTTGTGGTTGCCTTTTTACGTGAATGCCACAAACGCACTAGCAAGTGTGCTAGATGTAAGAGCAATATCAATCTCCATATCCATCCTCCAAATGAACTGTTTTGCTTGAATCATGCTGTAAGCAACTGAAGATGCTTCCAAAGCCTCAAAGTAAAGAGGATCAAATTTCTTGCGCGTGCTTTGAATACTTCCCTTAATTTGACCTTCTTTCTCGTCTTCTCCTAATAAAGGGAACTGAAATTTCAGAAGAATTTCAGAGTCCAAGTAATCTGTTTGATTGTCCAAGTCAATGCTCCTACAGCCTACCATACACAAGCTTCCTGATATTTTATTATATGTTCCTTCAGCAGAAATCTCTACTTCATTAAAATTTGAAGATCCTGTAAATAGAGAAGTGGCTTCAATAATTTTTAGATCACAAAGAATTGTGAGTCCTATCTTATAGCTTATATTGACTGGACTACTGCTAAACTTTGCATGGACTGCAGAATTTGCAGGCCTTAACCTTGACAGAGATGCATCATGGAAAGGATTCTCATAAAACTGATCACTCACAGAGAAGGGAAATGCATAACCCCATGCTATTTTCCCTTCGGAATTTCGAATTGACATGTCGAATCTCATATGAATAGAATTCCAATTTGGATAAGTCCCTTTGTTGTTTTCAACTGAATTGGGGCGTGACTTACTTACTCTTTCAGTTTCAGTGTACTCGTACTTGAGACCAGGAACACCAACTATGCGATCCTCCGAACTCTGAAACATGATGCTATCGAAATAACCAGGATGGATGCTATCAAAATAACCAGGATCATCACAGTTTTATTAGTCCAGATCTCCCCTAATACATTATTAGCCTCCCTGATGAACAATGTAGCAGAAAAGCTCAAGCTCAATCTTATCGAACAGTCTCCTACACAAGCACTAGCCAATGATTCCGCAACATCCAAAAATGGGCAAGCAACAATTGAAAGCTTCTTCTCATTCCAATATCCTTCCCCAACCAACTTTGTATTGGGATAAAAAGGTTGGTAGGACCCATCAGATCTTGTCTTAGGGAACTCCACTAAAACTTGCACTTTTCGCTCTTTATTCAAACATCCAAACCCACTGTTGAAGACAACATGAGGCAAGTCATCAGCGCCTGATCTTCCAAAAGGACTGCAGCTCTTTACAGAATTACAGCTACCTGCATATTTCAAATTAAATCCATTAGGTGGCCACCAACCGTCATTACAGGAATCCGGTCCTGGCATTGAACTGAAAGGTAAAATCTTCACAGCATCACTTCTATCATCAAATTCTTTGGAAGCCAAACTGTACTCATAATTCATTTGAGGAAGCATCAAGACTGATATTGGTTCAAAACAATAACCTTTATCAGCAGAATTCAAGCAATCCAAAGTTCCAATAATCAGACTTGTAACACTAGTCACATTCTTGATATTTTCAAGCTTAAGAACAGCCTCAAGATGAAGAAAACCATCTATTTTCATTCTACTCGAAACAACCACACAAAGTTTACAAGAAGATTCTGACTAAAAACATTTAGCAAGAGCCTTACCAGGTCTATCCCCATCAATCCAGGCCTGACAGAAGAGAAAATTGCAGGCTGCACCCGCCCACTCGAGAAGTTCCTGTTGTAGTTATGCATGTCTGGGGATGGAAAAAGAAAAACTGCTTCAACTTTGAGCACACCTTCAGTCTGAGTATAGTAGGCATTACGAGTTCGAAAGACAAAAGATTCTGAGAAACTGGAAGGGGTTTGCTTGAAAATGATGTGTCTACTTCAAAAGCGCCAGGAAAAACATACATGAAAGTTGGAACAGAAAAAACAAAACAAAGAGAAAAAAATAATGATAATGGCAAAGAAATTAGCTAATTTTTCAGTTTGAATTTCAGTACATTGTTTTATCACCCAAGCTTTGTAGCTATGTAAATAATATAAGCCATGGTGAATGGTGTCATATTTAATTATTGTGTGCTAAGGATTCTGTGAAGTCGTGAAAATACAAATTTTTAGAGTAAAAATCAATTGAATGTAGTTAAATTAAAGATTTGTTAATGAAATTTTAATAAATTATTGTGTTATTTGATTAGGTTTTTTTTTTTTTTTTAATTTGAAGTTGCCACACTTAACCGCAAATTTATGAAGACAAAAATTATGAAGACAAAAAAATGAGGCTAAGGCATGTATTAAAAATAAATATTTTCCTCCACATGTACACTAAAACTTTTATGTTCAAGCTGTTTTATAATCTCAAAAATAACAATTACCATGAATTTCAATGTTTTTATTTGTATTTCATGATCGTTGTTGAATAATTCATAATACTTTTATGTTATGAGCAATTCTAATAGAAATTTTAATGTTTATTTATTATCAAAAACAGTTCGTGAGTTGATAAAAAGGAAAATTCAAGCGTAATTAGATATAAAATTTATATATAATAATAATAATAATAATAATAATAATAATAAAACTATATGTGAGTTTTAATATTTTTTGCAATTTTATTAGAATTTTTTGTTTTAGCAGTTGCATGCACTAACTTTTAAAGTTTTATAATTTTATTACAAATTCAAATCTTATGTTAAGTTAAACTTTAAGTTATTGGCATACTATACAAGATGAAGAAAGTTAATCGAATGAATATAAAAGATGATGTCATGATTTTTTTTGAAACTCACACATTTTCTTTTCGTTAACAATCTCAAATATTAAGAAAAATTCATAGAATACTACTCCTTTTCAATGATTTGGTATACTTTTTTATTAATATTTTGAAATAGCATATTTTTCTTTGTGTCATATTACCATAATAGTTTAAGTTTAATTTATCAAATATTCAAATTAATGATAGAATTAAATAGAATAGAAGTTAATATATCAAATTATTGAAATTCCAAATTCATGATAAAATTGCAAAAAAAGGGTAAAATTCATGTATTTTTTTTTAATCGTCAGACCAAATTATTATGACATATTTTTAATATTGTATTTTTAAACAACCATGTATTAAATTATGTTGTTATTCCAATAACTTCCAATAAGTATTTAGTTTACAAATTTTAATATACCTCAAGAATATTGTTTATAAAGTTACCGTTAAGGGGCTTATATTAATGAAAAAAGCATAAAAATTGGAAACAATATAGAGTGCAAACCATTGGGTTAGGAGGATTCGGTTAATTTAATTTCAGATCACTTTTTTTTTAAGACAGTTTATATTGGATTATGGTTAAATTGAGTCATCAAAATAAACTATATATATATATATATATATATATATATATATATATATATATATATATATATATAAAATCTAAGTCATTTTTAGATCATTGTTTAAGTTTTAGGTCAAGTTTGCTCACTTATGATTTTAAAATAAAAAGTATTTTAATTTTTAAATAAATATTCGGATCAATCCGCATATTTGATTAAGGTCAAATAAATTTATGTTGACTTACGGATCGAGTTAAAATTGAGTTGAGTTTGATCCAAAAATTTTGAATGATTTTGAGTTTCTCTTCTAATTGAATTACTTTTCTTATGGATTCAAGCCAAATTTTTTATTCGAATTAAAAACAACTACTTCTAAAATAATAGCTAATATTTAAGGAGATATAAGGAAATTATAGACATATTTGTACTAATAAAACTATAGCCATAATTTTTTGTTTCTTTTACTATTATGGAGGAAGATTTTATTTCAACTCTAATGCGCACTATAAAAAAAATTGTAAAAAACTTACAAAAAAAAAAAAGAAAAATTTTTCAAAATATGATCTTTTGTTTTCTTAAAAAAAAAAAAAAGAATTATTTTATCTAAATATGTCATATGAGAAATTTAGTGTAAGGGAAGAAGTTTATTAGTAAAGTCACAAAAAACAAGCTACAAATTATACTTTGTCTAAATATGGAAAAGAATGATATGATTTAAATAATTTTGTTTAGATACTCAACTTCTATTCATCCAAATATATAACATAAAAATGTTAAATAATTAAAGTCTATGTAGATAACTATCAATCTAATTAATTATTCGATAATAATCTATAAATTCACATATAAAATATTTTATATATGCTAAAATAATTATTATTATATTTATACACGAGATCATTAAAGTCCTAGCCAACTCATATATTATCTTCAAATTTTGGACCTTTTTCAATTTAATTCAGTTCTACATGGATCAAATACATAAAAACTAAAATAACTACATTGAATTGAGAAGATGCACAAAGCGTACTATAATAAGTTGTTTAAATTTACGTTTATCGGCAAAACAAAGAACATAAGAAACAACAAATAAACAAATCCATGGTACCCAAAGCTTTAAGATATTTGGTGGTTTTGTTTAATCCTCTAGTTATGCCGGCAGAATTTAGATAATACAAAAATTTGGATATATAATAAATAATAATAATAACAATGATAATAAAAACAATAAGGTAGAAAGGAGTCTCTTTCCAAAATCATACAGTTGCCCACTTGGAAATCTTCGAAATGCGGAGACAGTGTTAATGAAAAAAGTCCAACGTTCAGTTTGACAAAAAGAAAAAAGACATTGAAGTGAAGATCAAATAACATAATTAAATTAAATTAAGGGTGTGCCCGCCTAGGCAAAAATACAAAATTTTATGTTTTCGCTTTTAGCAAATATGATCTCTTAATTTTTTTATTGATAAAACTCTACTCTAAAATATAATGTTGTTTATAAAGTAATATCAAATTCGTAGCTCTGTTACATCCATTTGACTTTTATGTCAGATTATTTACATTATTTCAACTAATTATGTATAAATACATAATTTCTTCACACTAAATATAAAATTTATTCATTTTTTTTAACTTTTTATATATATTTGAACAAATTCTATTTTTATCACTATAAAATTTATTCACATATATACAAAAAGTAAACAAAAAAAAAAATTTGTATTTTGAGTGAATAAATTTTATATCCAAATTTTAGATATATAATTAGTTGAAACAATATATAAAATCTGGTATCAAGTCAGATGGATGTGACGAAGTTATAAATCTGGTATCACTTTACAAACAACATTATACTACATAATAAAATTTTACTAATAAATAAACCACATAACCATATTTATCAAAAAGAAAAACTATATGGTAAAATTTTATATTTTCTCCAAGATAAAATATATGACATGTCGTGATTTTAATATCACGTATAGTGTCTTATTTGTTTTGAATATCTATTCATTTTTTATATTTAAACTTATTAAATCTTATATTTATTTAATTTATTTTTAAATTATATACATAAAATTTTATACATAATTTACTGGAATATTTATTATTTTTTATAGTAGTATCATATTATATATCGAGATTATTCATTTTCTATAATCTTATATACTAAATTTCGAATAGATAAACACTATCTTAATTTAATATTATTATCATCAAAACTATATTTATTTATTCCAAATTCAATATATGATTATAAAAATAATAAATAAATATAAAATTTAATACAGAAAATAATAAACATTCAATCACATTGTCTATTTAAAAAGAAAAAAGAAAAAGAATATTAATTGTCAAATGAAATGCAACATACTGTGAATGTCGCACCTTATGCCATTAAATACTTTCAAAAATTAAGAACAAACAAGAAATTATTTTGGCCATTTGTTCAGGACTTATGCATCGGGATAATTAGAAGTATCAAAAGGTGAACTAAAAGGGTTAAAAGTTTGCGATTGAATTATCAAAGCTAAAAATATTACCTGCTGAACCCCAACCTATATAGCTTTTAGATGTAGAGAGAGAGAGCCTTGTAAAACATGAAAACAATAGCTACTATATAAATAATAAATAACATTCACATTGTGTTTGGTATAAATAAATTATATAATTTTTATAAAACTTGTAAATTTGCATTGTGTGTTCAATATAAATAAAAATTTATTTGAAATTCTATTTCATTAAATCTTTAAAATTTATTATAAATAAAATAAATTCCATCTAATTTAATTTGCAAATGAAATATAAAATTATAAAATTTTTTCATTATAATTAAAAATATCTATAATTAAAATATATTTTTTCACTTTTTTTTCTCCTCTCCTCTCTCTCTCCTTCTTGTTTTTTATATTTACTTTTAAAAAATAATACAAGAACATTTTTGTAAAATAAAATACTGTTAAATTCTATATTTAAACTAAATACAAAATTTATTTTATTTAAAATGAATTCTATTTTTATTTTATATTATGCCAAATATAGAAATTCATTTACAAATGAAATGAACTCTAAACTAAAATTGAAACAAACACAATATTAGATGAAATTATGGTCTGATTTACAAGAAATTTCCTAGGTCGACACAATCTATTACGGCTCACGTCCTATTTAAGGCTGACCTACACCAACATATCAACACCCTTCAAAAGTCAGTAACATTTCTGATTGTCAAGATGTTAGTAACGTAATAACTTTGGAGTTCATTCTACATAACAAGCAGCTGCAGAAAGGAGCAATGAGTTAGATTACTTATAATAAAACTTCGGATCTTGCACCATCTTAATAAGTAGATGATCAGATAACAGTATAGTCTCAATCTCTGATCCTTGTCCATATCTATATATATGTACAATTTCATAAGTGTATTTTCAGCATCCTGCAGAACAAGCATATGATTCTCCTCCATAACTAATTCCCTTTTTGTCACTAATCCATGTGAATCAGATACCTGTATTGCATGTGAGAAATGTTGACACTTTGCGTCAACTCTCAAAATTGACTGCCCATCAAGAAATAATTTATACTGCAGTCCTGGGAACATTGCTCACTCGATTATTGTCCCTTTTTGCTAAACATTGGAATTTTTCAATGTTCTTTACTCCAATTAACGCAAACTCTTTCAAGAGCAGATCAATGCACCCAGGTAAAGAGTCCTTAAAACCCTTGGAGCAGCTCTGATCACCCTCATCGACATCCTGAACCCCACCTTTGACCAGACACCCCACCTGAGCACCTTCCATGTATGCTTTACATGCCACTAGAATGTCATGAGCATATTTGTGAAAATGGCCCAAAACAAAGTCTTCAAAATGCTGTATTAAAACATAACTTTTGAATTATTAGGTTTTTGAATAAAATAAGAAAGCTTCAATCCCATCAGGCATTCTGAAACAAAATTTCCTAAAACACACAAATCAAGCATATTGCATATAACAGATACACAAAAACTGTAGCAAGATAATCATAGCAGCATCATTGTGCTTTAACAGAAGGGATTTTTATGGAAACGACTGATAAGTACAGCACCATCAGGCATACTGGATCCATGGATATAAGAAACAATACCATACCATTCATTTTCTTTCAGCTATCATGATAACAGTCCTCTATATATATGCTGAAGCTTCATATAGATCTCATCAACTTATTGCCAATGTCCATTCACTTAAATTAATTACTACATTCCCGAGATGATTACTTCAAGACAGACAATTTACATAGGCAAGGTGAACATTATTAAATTTTTTTTTTTTTCATATTTCCAACCATGTCAATCTCATGAGTCCACCGACGACAACTCAAAAGCTAGAATGAACAGTTAAAATTAATACCTTTGGAGGCCTCCTCATAGCGTAGACCATTGTCTTCAGCGATAATATGAATGTCTTCTCATTGTATTGCTGTGATTTTATTTCACCATTTGCTGAACCATTCATTCTTTCATATCCAGGCTCATTGAAGAAGGGCTTTTGGTTCAGTATTAGAGCTTGTATAGAGACCAGAACTTGTAATGCAGTTGAGACACCAGGAAGCCACTTCTCATTCTTGTTACCATGCCAGGTGCCAAGCAGGCTAAGACATACCTTCCCACAACTGTACAAATTCGGGTTGAGACGAAGACCGCCAGAATGATAGTAGACATGCTGATACATATAAATTCAAAATTACAAAATCCAAAATTTACAAGATGAAATATAATGATACACCAGTTTATCACATACCGGTGGTACATTGGGATATCCACTAGGGAAGAAAACATCAAAGAAGAAGAGACCATCATGATAGGGAGTACCCTCTGCTCCAATTATTACAACCCTCAATAGGTCCATTCTTGATTCATAAGCCCTAACAAATATATTATCTGTTGACATGATAAAAGCAGTAGTAATATAATGTCGTCAATGATATTATGCAAAACAGGGCAGGAAAAGAGAACAAATCTCAGGGATACTGAATGAACAAATTTTTTTTTTCTTTTCTTTTTATTCATTATCCTGCATCAAAACCAGTAAGGAGGTTTAAGACAGAATAATTTTACTTGACAGAAGTCATTATTGCACCCACATGATTACACAGTTGTTATCATAAGGTCGACAATGATGGTCATTGCCACATGGGAAATCTGAACTAGGAATCCAAATCTTCTTACGTTTGTTCTTAGATTCATATACTCAACTCAACTAAGCCTTAATCTCAAATTAATTGGGACTGCTATATAGATTCACTTTTTCCACTCACAGCAATCTTGGACCACATCTTCGAAAAGATGTAAAGTCTCTAAGTCCTTTTGAATTACTCTTCTCTATATGACTTTAGGTCTACCCCTCCCCTTTTTACCTGTGTTTACTCTAATGTGTTATACTTTTCTAACTGGTGCATTTAAAGGTTTACGACTCACATGTCCAAACCACACCACTTTCCCTTTCCTTAACTTATCCGCTATTGGACAACTCCAACTTTATCCCTAATACACTCATTACGAGCTCTATTTATTCTAGCATGACCATACATTCATCTAAGTATTCTCATCTCTGGTACACTGATCCTGGAAACTTGTTGTGCCCTCATCTTCAACACTCACTCCAATACATCATAATGGGTCTTATCGTAGTGCAATAAAAGTTTCCTTTTAGCTTATGTGAAATTATGTGATTACACAACACACCCGGTGCATTAGTTTCATATGATCCAATAAATCATGACATGAGAAATGGTTTTGTTTCCATCCTAGACTAAAATTGCAGAGTGCCATTACCGATCTCAGAGTCAATGAAATCTATTATCAAATGCTTAAATACAAATCCTTGTCATGGCTCTAACACATGTAGACATTGCATAATGTAAGGTTTAAAAATTACTACACAATGGATAAATAATTTGACTCTTAGAGATCTCTTGGCATGACCTAAAGTGGGAGGAAAACAAACATATAGATCACTGAGCATAGCCTAAAAAAATACCACAAAAGAAAAAGTATTGAATGCAATCATTATGCCTCAGAGACTGAGATCTGATTATGGATCATGTTATAGGAAAATCTGACAGGCACAGCTCATGTTTCTGTGTTTTACTTTCCTTCCTTCACAACTACTTTTTTTTAGTTTAAAGGTTACTGTTAAAGCTCATTAATGAGAAATCTCTAAAATGTCAAGGTTATTAGAGCTTGTTGGAGATAACACTATGATCTCATAAACAAGGCACCAGTTTTGAATAAAGATACTTCTCTCCCCTTCATAATACTACTTCTTAAATACAAAAACAGATTACTTCCCACCACTGCAAAATAACAACCCACAATTGAAGGCATAAACTGACCACATACAACAACACATAAATGGGGTGATAAAATAACTGTAAACTAAAAACTACGCTGCCATTGGTTTTGTTATAGCTTCAGCCATTTTAGTTTAGTGTTGTTGTTTGGAGTCCTAACAGCTATGTATGGGAAAAAGTAAACAACAACCAATTTAGCATTTCCATGATATTTGCTATTAGAATTATGAAGTTCAGAGCAATAATAAACAATCAAAAGACGGATATGGAGGGGTGAATATTTGTAGGATTAACATGCAAAAATCAGTATAGATAAAAATATAGGTTTTGTTTATTCTTCCATTACTACATAAGGCTTCTATAAAGCTTAAATATAATTTGTCACCAGTTCCCAACTGCAAAGCACTTGGAGGCCTCGACTATTGATGCTAAAAATGTTCCAACAGAAAACCCTTCTCATTAGAAAGCACACCAGTTAACCAGCCACCACAAAACATCCATGCAATTCTGAAAAATATTCAGGGTCGTAACCATTCTTTAAAGTTTTACTGTTAAATACCATAAACTTAGTTTTTACTTTTTATTGCAAACATTTACATGGTTGATTAGTCACTATATTAATTCCTCAGAAGCAAGGATGAGATCTCTCGAAGTGATTGAAAGAATGCAGAAAACCTACCTGGCAAATCATTCTCCAGAATTTTCCATTCTTCCTGAATTCTCTTCGCCCAATTCTTGGGTGGCTGAGAGAAGGATGGAACAAAAACCAAAATTACATTGGAGTATAAGATCAGGATGCAAAAAAAGAAACGATGAATTGCATCTTCTAAAACTGGCTACCTGCTTAACTGAAGAACCTTTAGAAGTATAATGATGATCGGAATGATCTTCAACAGTATCAAATCGCTTAAAAAGTTGATAATTCTTTAAAACTTCATCTTCATTTACATTTTTTGGAGCTCTGGCTACAGTTTCTTCGGGAAGAGTATGTGCAGCATGAAATGGATCATAGAAATCTGGATAACTTGCTGGGATAGTTTTCGCTGACTTTAATTCAGAGGTTGACCAAGGCATTGATGGGCATATGACAGTTGAGTGATTCAACCCATCCACATTTGCAGGAAAACTTGGATGGAACAGATTATTTGCATCACCTGGGCTGTTTATATTGAGTGGAGTATAATTTCCCAAATATGATGGCTCAACACCATAAGGCATTGTTACTTTCTGCAACTGAACTATGGAACTATAATTACTTGAACTACTCGAAGTAGCTGGTATCTTTTTCCTCTGAAGTATTGTGGGATTCATAGTGCTCCCTCCATGCTGCGTAGCAGTTGATTTCTTCATACTTTTGACACTTTGCAGAAATGGTCCGGGGAAAGAGAGGTCAACGTTAGAAGCATGACTTGCAGAGTCCACAGAGACATGAAAACCTGAGCTACTCAATGAAGCCAGCTTCTTGCCAACATCAGAAGGCTTTGATGACCATGAACTCAAAGTAATAAAGTGATTTTGATTTCTTGTATCCAAGGAATCAATTTCATTAACAGTCTTCTTGGTCTTTTGAACAGAATCGAGCAAGCTAGGAATAGGTGCCTCCACTCCAGGAGGAATATCCACATTATCAAAGTGGGCTTGTAAATATGCATACTCGTCAAAATCCATGAATTCATCAGAAATTATATCAATATATTCATCATCATGTAACATATCGGAACTAACCCCATCTATATTGGTTGTTTTATGTGATCCTGGGGCAGAGCTTGTAGATTGACAATGAAGATAATTTGCCAAAGTATCCTAGAGGAAAGCAAAACATAAATTAAAGATAAAAGTGAAAAGGAACATTCAAAGAGGAAAACTGTTAAATGGACATTGTACCTTAACTTGACTGTGACAATCAGAACTATCTTTTATAGCTTTCCCTTTATTCTTTGTGTCAACTTTCTCATCAAGGATCATGAAATCGGGACATGCTTCATCATTGTCAACATCTATTACCTCATGAATTATAACCTACAGGAAAATAGTTTCTTCAGAATTTACAGCATCTGGTTGACAAATCACATTTGCTGACAAGGGAAGACTTGATAAAATCACATGTAAGGTGCAAGGCATGAAGCCCAGGGGCAGTGCCTGTGCCTTTCCAAATCCTTAGGCAAGGAGCATTCAGATAGGCATAGAACTATATTAACTATACCTAGGACTTCAGGAGCCAAACACCACACTTCAAGTGTGTACTGTTAGACCTAATTAATTTACCATATTGTTAAAATCTGAAATATATGAAAAGAAAGCATGATCAATAAGTTTTAGTGACAATGGACCGGAAAGATTAGAATTTATACCGTAATACAAGACATTTAAAAAGAAAGGTATGAGTATATTTATATTTATTTTTCCCACAGATCAATAAAACACGTATTTAAAATGGAAAGTATGAGTACATTTATAAGGATGCACTGGGAATAATACTCCAACAATTCGAATAATAAAATAAGACTGCTTCAGAAGTATAAGCAGCCTCGCTTAGCATTTCTTTACATCATCACTGAACAATTGAAGAAGAGGCAAGATTCAAATATATGCCTCGCTTAGCAGTTTGGACTTGCACAAGATGTTACAAAAACTTTAGCTTAATGACAATGGTTGAAATTCTTAAACGAAATCCTTCCAGCAATAATTATAGTATCCATGAAGGCAATACAAAAATAATTATCTTAGGCAAGGATGGAAATCTCTAATCCATCCAGAGCAAGTTACCAAAGTCAAATGATGACAAAGTAACAACAAAGTGACTCCACTCCAGTCATGGACAATTGTACAAATCATTTTCCTCCATTCCAGAAAAAAATATGAATTGCATTTATAGAAAGCTCTGAATTTTTTTCCCCCATTTCATCCCACATCATCTCAAGTCTTCACGCTCTCTTTCTCTTCCTACAACTTCAACATGCTCAATTTTTTGCATCAATCATTTGATAGTTGAAAATGGGTATACTCAAACCATCTCTGAATGCATCCTGAATGGATGCCACTTCCACTTTCCTATAAATGCACTCTTTCTTTATCTGATCCTTATATTTCCACTCAACCAATTTTAAAAACATATTCACCACGTAAATTTGTAAGACTATTGTTGCTTATTAGTCACCACTATTGACTAACGTTACCATACATCTTAATTAATCAAATTATACTGTTGTAGAACCGCCCCTTCCATTTTGGAGCTAATTTACAATGAGGTGAAACTTCCATTTGATATATCCTACTTTAGTCTCTCTTATCATGCACATTCTCCTCACTTCTATCATCCTTGTGCATAAGTAAAAAAAAAGTGTTCTTTACAATGCCTCGACACTGTCTGCAATAGCCCCACTCCATTAAATTTTCCTCTCATTGGAAAAATTGCAACATGTATTCTCTATTTTGGTTGTACTTGTGTTAAGCCCCAAGAATCTAAGGTCCTTCTACATGACTCTGGTTTCTTGACCTCCTCAAACCATGTTTTCTCTAGATAGTATTCAGCAAACATCATGCACAGGTTTATCCTTACAGTTGTCATTATCAACTCATCAAATGCCAGTCATTCTAAAGACATAGAAAGGTTTATGGCAACACTTAACAGTTAAACAACCAAAGACCTCAAGCCTTTTCTCCATGCAAAAAATACTTCATACAATCAACACTGATTCAATATTATCCACATTTTTAACAACTACAATGGGTATTAAAGAGGAAATATACTATTTAAAGTAGAACTATTCATTCATTATCTTCCAATTGAAACTATGTGTAAAGCAATGAGCACAAACAATAAAAAACGATTAATGCAATCTCCAGTACTTGTAATAATAGCATCACGAAGAAAAGAGTTGTGCATTCACGAAATTATCATGTACGCAATGCAAAATTGGCCCAACTCCTGTCCTCATTAGCAAGCTATCACTACCTACACCAAAAGGTGAAATCTTTTAAAGAATTTTCACCAGCAATCCTAAAAGAGAAGAACAGATGAAATGCAACAATCTACAACCAGTCAAGACTTAGTCTTTATTCTAAAACTACAGTAATTTCAACAGTTCATATAACAAACTAATAGAAGAAACAAAAATTGAAGCGATAATTGATCAAATTCAAATGAACAAAACGACGACGATCAGACAAGATATAAAATTTAGTTATAAAGGAAAAAGACCTGTTTGAGTTTAGGCTGTCTATTAGTACGAGAAACAGGAGGAGGGATTTCGATCACGTCCACATCGGGCTCCATCTTCACTCGCTTCCTGCGTAGAAAGAAAGAAAGAAAGAAACTTCAAGGAGAAGGCTTAAGAAGAAGAATAGAGAATTTTGATAAAAAGAGCGACTGACTTGAAATTCTGGGAAATGTGTAATGCAGGCGGCGGCGGCTGATGCATCGAAGATCAACTCCGTGTCCAAGAGAGGGAGTGGAAGCGGCCCAGCGAGCTATGGCTTAGGCTTAGACTACGCCTAAGAGCTGGGATATAGAGTGTGGTTTTAAAAGAGAAATGTTCGGGTTTTGTTTTGGTGCTTAAAAAAAGATTGGGTTTTGATTGGTTATCAGTTAGTGATCTTTGTTTTAGAGAGAGAGAGAGAGAGCGAGAGAGTGTTGGGGTAGAGCTTTGCAACGAGCAGTAGTGTAATCGCAGTAGTTAACGCTCAACCCTTATCAAAGAAAATATAATTTATTTACAATAAAATTAAAAAAGTAAATTTATACTTTATAATCATTTATATCTTGCAAATGAATTTGAATTTCCTTTTTTGAGCAAATAAGATATCTAAATAAAAGAAAATAAATTACAATCCTTTTCTTTTTTTTTCCCTTTATTTTCCTTATTTAATTTCTTTTTTTTTTTTACACAATTAATATACCCAACATAGGATAAGAGAATGATGTCACATTTCAGCAAGGAAATTAGATAGTCTTTCTTTTTTTAAAAAAAAAATTAGCAACAATCACTTATGAACACTCTTCTTCATATTTTTTATTTAATTAGTTAAATTACATTTAATTTAAATTTTAAATAAATTGTCTATTATATTAAATAAGTCACTAAAATAAAAAAAGGAAAAAACTGTATTTTAACATAAAAATTTCATGTAATCTTTTAAATATTAAAATTTAAAATAATAATGTGCATCAATCATATAAAAAGTATTAAAAGAAAGTGTTGATAAATATCTATTTGCTAGCATTTTTCTTTTATTTCTATTATTTTTTCATTTTTTTAGTTTATTTATTTATTCTTTTGAAAATGATGAATTGTTATGATAAGTATTTTTGGTGCTAATCTCAATTTTATTAGTAATTCACATGAGAATTCTAGGAAAAAGGTGGAATAAAAATCCAACAGAAGATATTATTACATTCATGTGAAAACACTAGCTTCATTATGAAGAAATGAATTAATTGAAAAATAGAGATTTCTCCCGTCTAGGAGAGCGGCAAGTCTCTGGAGGAAAGGGACCAAATTGAACGTAGTACTAAGAAGTGTCAGCGTGGTTTTGAATCGAGAATGCATGGGAATGAAGTAGTAGCAATGGAGGGCCTTAAAGAGGAAAATAGGGATGGTCTGACCTCAAGAACGAAATATGTGTCCTTTAAGGATCGACTTTTAGGTACTTTTGCACCTGAATCAAACTTGGGATGTAGGGACATCGAGGTTTATTCCTTGGATGATGATTCTGACGATGGCGAGGAGGTAGAGGATTGTCCGATGTTAAAAGTCTCCAAGGAGTAAAAGCAAAGACTTAGGAAACCCTGGGGTGAAACTCTTATCATAAAGCTCCTAGGCAAATCCATAGGGTTTAATTTCATGCAGAGGAAAGTGGAGTTATGGAAGCCTGTGTCACCAATAACACTAGTGGCAAAGGAAAATGATTTTTTCTTGGTGCAATTTAATTCCCTGGAAGATTATGAGTATGATCTTTTTGGTGGCCCTTGGATGATCACTGATCATTATCTGACAATGCGTCAATGGCATCCCAATTTTGATCTTATTAGTGCAACAATTAATCGAGTTCTTGCCTGGGTTAGAATTCCATGTTTACCTATTGAGTATTATGATGAAGTTTTTTTTTTATTTTTTTTATTGCCATTAGGGGCTAAACTAGGGAGAGCGATCAAGGTAGTTCAGGCCACCAGTGATGTGTTGAGGGGTAAATTTGCTAGAATTTTGTGTTGAACTGGATTTGAGTAAGCCACTTGTCTTGCGTTTCCAGCTCCAAAAACGTGTTTGCTATGTGAAATATGAAGGGAATTATCTTGTTTGTTTCAATTATGGTAAATATGGTCATCACAAGGATAATTGTCCTTTGCTACGGCCTCCTACAGTGGCAGCTGGCCCTAAGCAGGTTGATTAGGAAGGTGTTGTCTTGGTACAAGCAGATAAAGCTGAAGGAGAGATTTTTGGAGCCTGGATGCTTGTGAAGAAAAAATCTCAGGAGTCGAACAATGGCAAGAATCCTGGTAAAGGCAAACAAGGTAACAACGGGTTAAGAGGTTCCCATATTGATAAGAACAAATTGAGTGCCCTTGCTGTTCATGAAGAACCAAAAAAGTTTGATGGAGAGAATAGTGGCGGGAATTAGGGGGAGACACATTTGGATTCTGCTAAAGCTGTGGTTGGGTCAAGGAGGGGAGGTCATAGTGGACCATCAAGGGACAAAGGTCGTAGGCCCAATGTGCAGGTATAGAGGTTAGAACATGTTGATATTAATGTTCCAAATAAGCCTAATTCTTTACGAGCTTCTGATGCCCTTATGCCCATACACGTTCCAAGCTCAAATGGAAGTAAAGTGTTAACTAGGCGACATCTACTCCAGAGCGCATTGTGGTTATTAGGTGTAAAAAGGGCACTACCACTAGGGGTGAGTAAAAACTGAATCGAAAAAATCGATCGAACCGAGCTGATTCGGTTCGGTTTGATCTTTTAATAAAATCAGTTTGTTCGGTTATCATTTTAAAAAAAATTCGGTTTTTAGTTTTCGGTTTGGTTTTTTGGATAGAAAACCGAAAAAACTAAATCATCTGAAGTAATAAATAAATCAAACCAATTTGAATTGAACCAGATTTAAAATACATGTAATTTAATTGAAACAAACCGAACCGAACCGAATTTTTATAAGATCAGTTCTGTTAATTCAGTTTTTAAAAAATTTTGGTTTGATTCGGTTATAAATATAAAAAATTTGATTTATTAAAATTTGATAAAAAATCGAACCGAAACGACCGAACTGACTAAATGCTCACCCCTAACTACCACCAATGTTTCTATTGTTAGCTAAGAACATAATTTACAAATAGATTCTCTTTTCAATACCAACAATGAGGTAGAAGCATTTGGTCATACTAGTGATCCTCTGAATCATAACTTTCTAAATCTTTATAGAAATTTGATAAAAGACAACCTATATGGTAGCGATGATGATGATTCGAATAAGGGAATGGAAGAATGGGTGGATCAAGAGGGGCAAAACAATGGGCATGATGCCAGTGTTGGTTGCAATTGAGCTATTCGCTTCTTTGTTTCTCTCTTTCTTCTTTATTATTAATATGGAATTATCAAGGAGTTGTGGCTAAAGCTTTTGGTCACATGCTTAAGGACCTATTTAGGGTTCATAGTCTCTACATTCTTGGTTTGGTAGAGCCAAGGTTAGTGGCAATCAGGCTAATATGATTTGTTAGCAACTGGGTTTCTCTAAATGGATTTGTGTGGAAGCAATGGGTTAAGTGGAGGCATTTGGCTTTTGTGGGATGACAGTAGGATTGAGATTGATATTTTGGCTACTAATCCTCAGTTTGTACATTGCTCTATTGTAGAATGTAATAAAGATCCTTAGTTCCTTTTTCTTATCTATGGTAGTCCTAATCTAGCCTTTAGACACCATTTGTGGAAGGAACTTTCTATTGAAGCTCTCCTTTTAGGTTCGTGGTTGACAATTAGGGATTTCAACACTATTTCATCTCAGAATGAAGTGCAAGGATCACTCCAAAATTTTTCTTATTAGTCTACACTCTTTAACCAACAGATTTTTGATAATTCATTTATTAATATAGGCTTTGCAGGACCTTCATTCACTTGAAGTAGAGGTGAATCCTTGCTTACTAGGAAGATTGCTTGATTAGATCATGCTTTGTGTAGTATTGATTGGCAAACCAATTTCCCAAAGGCTCGAGTTACTCGTTTGACTAAGCACCATTCAGACCACACCCCCCTGTTAATTGATCTCCACCCTTCTTTGACCTGTTTAGACAATGAACTTTTCATTTTCTTTCAGCATGGCTTACTCATCTGGAGTTCAGTCTAACTTTGCAACAGTATTGGAAATTGGGTGCTGGGTTATTGTTAAATCTCAATAATCTTTTTAGTGAGGCTATGGGATTGGAATATGAAATTTTTTGGCAATATTTTTTATCGTTAAAAATAGCTTTAGACGAGGTTAGCTGGGATCTAAAAGGCTCTAGATGCTGGGGCTTCTGGGCATTTACTGAAACTAAAAGCTAAGCTTAAGAAGGATCTTGATCTAGTGTTACAACAAGAGGAGCTTTTGGTTTTAAAAGTCTATAGAGGAAAGCATCAAATTTGGAGACAAACATGAAATTTTTTCATGCCAACACAATTGTGAAATGCACTAGTAATAAGATTTAGTGTATTATTGATGTTCAAGGAAATTGGGTTATGGATCATGAGTGCTTAAAGGGAACGACTTGATAATTTTTCTTTGATCTTTATATAGCTGATGGGAATCCTTTTCCAAATTCCTTGGCATTGGAAAAATTTCCTACTCTCAATCAAAATCATATAGATATACTAAATAGACCTTTCTCAGTAGAAGAACTCCGTAAGGCTTTATTTGATATAACTCATTGGAAATCCCCTAAACTTGATGGATTTCATGTTGGTTTCTTCCAAAAGAATTGGGAGAATGTTGGTTCCTTTGTTTGTGACTATGTTGTTAACTACTTGCAGGGTGGTGTGTTTGATGCTAAGCTAAATTAAACTTTGATTGTGCTAATTCCTAAAATGCCAAATCCAAAAGTTTAAGTCAGTTACATCCACTTATTTTGTGCAACGTAGCCTATAAACTCATCACTAAAACAATGGTTAATTTATTAAAACCCCTTATGTTGGCTTAATCTCTTCAGTTTAAGGTAGTTTTGTTCTAGGTAGCCACATTATAGACAATATTATTATTTTTCAAGAGGTTTTACATAACATGAGGAATTTTAAGACTGAGAAGGGTATGATGGCTTTAAAGACAGATCTCCCTAAAGCTTGTGATAAACTTTCATGGGATTTTATCTGGGATACTCTCCATGATATTCGGTTGAATAACAATTGGTATAAGAATGTTATGGATTGTGTGAGCTCGGGGAATATGGCAGTCATGTGTGTAGAGAATAATGAATTTGTTATTTATTATTAAAGATAATTTGCCTATTTATAGATAAAAGTACATGTGATGTGATAAATACAAAGTAAATAGGATAAGGGATAAATACAAAGTAAATGAGATAAGAGATAAATACAAAGTAAATGAGATAAGGGATAAATACAAATAAATATAAAGTAAATGAGATAAGAGATAAATACAAAGTAAAACAAATAGATATCCGTAACAACCCCCTTCAAGCCAATGGCAGGCAAGGGATTAAGTGAAGCTTGCTGCGCAAAAATAGAAATCGAGCAGTAGACAGAGGCTTTGTGAGTATGTCAGCAACTTGGTCTTCAATGGTAGTGAATTGAATTCTAAGTTGACCCACTGCAACACGTTCACGTACAAAGTGGTAGTCAAGCTCAATGTGTTTTGGTTGAGCATGAAACACGGGATTGAAGGTATGTGAGGAAGTCCTGTGCAACACTGATTCATGTGGTGGAGAACAATTGGTAAGGTCGACTAGAAGGTTAAGACCAAGAATGGATGAGGATAGAGGTTGAATGAGAGAAGATGAGGATGAAGAAGAATGAGAAGGAGATGAGGACAAAAAAGGTATAAGACCAAGAGTGTTTCAGTTATGGTTGGATTGAGATAGAGACGAAGAGGATTGAGATGATGGAGCATAATTTGAATTGTGATTATGATTAAGATTAGGATTAAGATGAGAAGTAGGGAACAATGGATTTGATGAGAATGATCTTGAAGTTGGAAGTGGTTGAAAGATTAGGATGAGAGTTGGTACTCCTAATATTACGATACATCATAACATTAAACTCAAAAGCAGACAAGGTACGTCTGGCGGCAGCTAATTCATCAACAATCGATTTGGCACTTTGAAGATACTGAGACACAGTCAAATCATTTTTCGAGTTCTTACAACTTAATATGGAGTTGAAGCTGGCGATTATGATAGATGGCATCAAAGGTACTGCCGAATGCGAACCAAACCTTCTGAGAGGATGTCATACCAATGATATAGGGATAGATCTCCTTTGATAGAGAAGAAAGTAACCAACAAAGAAGCATTTGGTCCTTCTGAAACCACTGTTGATATGTAGGATTAGTGATTACTTCAGAAGAGTTTTCGAGATTGGCTATGGTGGGGGCAGGTTTAGGAGTTGTTCTATCAATGAATCCCATCAGGTCTTTGATAGTTAAGTAAGGGAAAAAATTGGGTTTTCCAAGCAAGATAATTCTTGCTTGTAAGTTTGATAGAGAAGGTATGAGAGGTGGTGGTGAACGAATTGAAAGTAGAAAAAGAAGCCATGATAAGGCTCTGATACCATGTAGAGAATAATGAATTTGTTATTTATTACTAAAGACAATTTGCCTATTTATACATAAGAGTACATGTGATGTGATAAATACAAAGTAAATGGGATAAGGGATAAATACAAAGTAAAATAAATAGATGTCCGTAATAATGTGGAATGGTGGGAAACACTGTCATTTTACACTGTCAAGAGGCATTAGGCAAAGGGATCCTAGATCCCCATATATCTTTGTTTTATGCATAAAAAGGCTTTCTTATTTGATTAATGAGGTTGTTGATGTGAACCATTAGTGATTACGAGGGATCAACCATCTCACACTTCTTTTTTTTACAAACAATATGATCTTTTTTTTTTAAGCATCCATTGATCAAATTCATGTTATCAAGGAAAGTCTTATGAAATTTTACAATGCATCAAGACAACTTGTTAATTTTTCTAAATCTAGCTTATTTGTTTTTGCTAATGTTGATCATGCCTTTGCTAAAGAGCTCTTACCTATCTAGGGTATTACTTTATGTTCGAATTTAGGCCGGTTGTTAAGAGCACTAGCTTTAAATGGCCACATTAATAGTCAAACATATAACTATATTATTGAACATATGACTACTAAGTTGGCAAATTTGCAATCAAAGTAGCTTTCTCTTGCTAGATGCATCACAATTACTCAATCTATTTTTATCTACTATGGCTTTTAATGTGAAACAGACTATACAACTTCCTTTTAGAGTTTCTGATGATATGGATGTTGGATGTAACTTAGGAGTTTTGGTAAACCAAACTTGTTTTGATGATTACAAACACATTTACAAGCTAACTCTTATTCAAGTTAGTATGTAAGATCTTACAGGTATATCAATTTTTCAAAGGCTTTTAGAAAAAGAGTTTTGGGAAAAACTTTAAATATTTAAAGCCAACGGGTATTGTTGCATTTCAATAGGCATTGACGTTAAAGGTTCACAATAAGCATTGAAGTGACACTAAAATGTAAGTTAAAGGTTATGGACTTCTCAACCAATGGCTCTCTCAAGGCACAACATGCATTAGATGACTCAAACACTTGAGTTTCGTAAGTTGACCTTCATAACAAGCATGGCTCATCGATACCTTAATAGGCATTACATTTTTGCAATAAACGTTGGACTAAGTGACTTGATGTGAATAGAACTCTTAGAGTCTCGACATCAATATTAGACTTATGCTAACGGGCATTGAAAAAGTACCCAGGCAGGGCTAAAGTTTTTGGACCCTCTAACTGGAGATGTTAAAAAACTCAATAGGCATTGGGATCATTTTCAACGAGTATTGAAAACAAGCTAACAACTATTGAGACACTGTAAAAAATCTTGAAAAATAGATCATGAAGTTCACATCCTTCTGGAAACTTTAATGGGCATTGTCCATATCCTAATTGGAGTTAAAGTTGAATTTCACTAGGCATTGAGAAGCTCCAACAGTCATTGAAGGAGTTGGTTACTAAAATATTAAGAAAGTCAGAAGATAAGTGTATAGACAAATCTCTCTCTAACAACTAGTTTCAACGGGCATTTCAATGAAATCAACAGTCGCTGAAGTTGTATTCTCACCTAACAATGAGTATAGAGACTGTCCAACAAGCGTTGAGTGACTACTTTATGATATGGAGTGGAAACCTTCTTTTTAACGACTAGTTCCATGTTTCTGTCTATAAAAAGACTCTCCCACAATAAAAGTTAGTATGAAAAAAAAAGAAAAATGGTCAAAATGAGTATATTCTGTTATGAAAGCAATATTTAATAAAGTGGTGAAAACAAATGAGATCTAACTTCAAGAAAAGATCTTTGTCAAAAGCTTGCAAAAGTAATCTTCAAAGTAGAGTTGAAGAACGATCTTTAAGACATATCTCAAAACTTCCACCAAGTCAAGCAATTCTTATGAGTGTATTCTTTATTATTTATTACTTGAGTAAGAGTATTCTTTCTTATTTTAAGTTGTAAATTCTTTAGAGAAAGTTTTTGGTTTAAGAGATCTTAGAAGATCCAAATCATTTTTGTGAAAGTTTTAAGGTAGTATCTGTAAACTATTTTGGAAAACGATTTTGGTAGCACTCAAAAGTCTACTTGTAATGGCTTGGTAGTGCTCGAAAACTACTAGTGTAAAGGTGATTGATAGCACCTAGAATCTATCTAGATAGTTAAAGGCTCCAATGAAAGACTGGAGGAGAGGACATAGGCATGATTGTGTTGAGCCTCTATAAATTGATTGTCTCAATTTCTCATTATTTATACACATAACTTTAATTATTTTTACTTGCCATTGCCCTATTCAATCCCCTCCTTCTAGGGCATTAAAGGATAATAATGAAAAGACTTTATAGAAAGTTCATTTAAGGGCATATGGATTCTAACCATGTTTTAAACTTAGCTGGTTGGGATCTGATTACTAGGACCAAATGGGATGGAGGTCTAGGGATTATATGGGTACAACTAATTAACAAAGTGTTCTTGGGTAAATTAGCTTGGCAAATTTAAAAGAGTCTTAATTGTTTATAGGTGCAAATCATTCAAAATAAATATCTTCAATGAGGGAGAGATATTAGTTGGGCAAAATCTCGATAAGCTAGGTTAGTGGTTGTAAGCATTAGATTTTTGAACATTTAAATGCAAAGCTCGATAATGAAAGTCATTGAATCCCTAGAATGCAAAATGAATTACCAAAGAAATAGATGAAAGGCCCTAAAAAACCTTGGAAAAGCCCAAAACCAAGCTAAAGACCAAACCTAAGACAAGCCGTAAACTGTCTATCAGGGTTCATAAGTTGTACAACCTAGTATAGGGCTATATAGCCCATCCTGAAATCCTAGTCTAGAGAACATTCCAAAATTGGTCCCTTTTTAAACCTTAGGGCTATACAACCCACATGCAAACCCCAATTTCAAGAGATTTATCTCTCTTTTTGTGAATGAATGTGTCCATAGTGCTTTTAGAACCATTTTTCAGGTATGGTGTACTCATCTTACACATATAAATCCTTTTCCATTTGAAGAGGGGGGAGGCTTAGACAATCTTAAGGTTAGTCTGCCAAAATCCACTCTCAAACATCTTTTAAACACAAAAACCTTAAACCTTAACTCAACCTAACTCACTCCAAGGTAGAACTAGATTTAATCTCTTCATTTTGTGCATTCCCTAAGAATTTTAGAGGATATTTGACCCATTGTGTGTCTTTAAGGGCAAAGATTCCACCATAAAGCATCTAGGACTCTCCCTTAACCCCCTCTTCTTATTCCCCTTTTTTTCTTCTTTTATTTTTTACAATTTAGAAAATAGGGGATGTACAACCTTTATGGTAGGTTGTACAACCCCTAACTTAGGTTATACTGACCTAAATTTGGGTTGTACAACCCAATATTCCTAGTAGATAGTTTTTGCAAAGTTTATTTTCTTCCCCTCTTTCGAATTTCTTTCTCATTTAAAGCATTTTTTTAATGATATTTTATGACTCTCATGGTAGAATATGTGAGGTTTAATGACATAGGACCCTTATTCACATAAAAAAATGGAGTCTTGGTTATGTTTCTCATGGTTTTATTGCTTATCATACTAAAGAGCTCTT
>CATIWR010062865.1:0-11068 GCA_949677035.1 Omphalea diandra
TCTTTATTTTCACACCCATAAAAAATATTTCCGTTTCAGCTCTTCTGGGTTTCTTGGCTTTTGCTATATTTTGCAAACTCTGTTTCTGGATTTGTTGCAGAAAAGCCTTATATGGAGATCTAGCAATAAAACTCTGTTTTGATGAAAGTGATGCTGCCCAAATGATGGAGATGATACCACAGTATGTCAGTGAGGAGGACGCAAAATGGAGATGAGACGAACTCAAGCTACTGCTGCCTCGAGTAATCGCAGTGACAAATCGGTGTAATTTTTCAAAATGTATATGGGCAGTATGGTAATTTTATAAGAATCCCCTCATTCTCCAATTTTTTCTCTCCGTTTTGGAGAGAAAAAAGAGGGGGGAAAATAACCAATATTTTCCCTCCCCTTCCTTATTTTCCTCCCTTCCCAAACAGAGTAAAACCACTTTTCCCTCTTATTTTCACCTCTTATTTTCCTCCCCTCCTTATTTTACTCTCTCCCAAACACAGGTTTAGAAGTGCTATCTTATAAAAAGTTTTAAATACATGTATGTTAAGCATGTTCAATAGAAAATTTAAGTTAAAACTTTTTACTCATCATTTTAAGAGATTTTGAACTATTTAAGTAGTAGGTGGATAAACAACATAAAAGAATCCTAAAAATATCAAGAACTGAAACATTGAATTTTAATGAACTATTTTATTAAACATCTCTTTAGATTGAATGAATATGCATGCAGTAGATGGCTGTACAAATTAAATTCAAATAAAAAATTCATCAAGAAGACAATAAATAGGGTAGTGATCAACTACTGAGATGTAGTGAACTAAATTTGTTTTAAACAATAAAATAGTAGACTCTTATTAAGAGACCAAAAGGAAGAATAAACTGATGTCATATGTCACACAAAAATCAACTGGTAGTCAGTCATTATAAGATATCAAAAAGCACCCTTTGAGCTTACAGTTTAGACCTGTTTCATATACATTTTTAAATTTGAAATGTAATACCTGCACCCTTGCACACCCTACATTCCACAAAGCCTTTTTCCTGCTTCATCTTGCCATCATGGCAAAACACACATTTTGTGCCACCTATAAACACGGAGCACAATTACACAAGCAGTTATTACCACCCATCATCATGGAGTAATTAATGATTATGATGAGAGAAAATGATATAATACTAGAAAAATACAATGCTTGTTGGGCTTCTGAAAATAGAAAGACAAACTTATACATAAACATTTAGTAGTGTGAACTCTTTGAGTTATGTCAGTAATTAAACCCACACAATGTGCTCAAGCAGATTGCTTTGAGTGAACAAACACTAAGTCTGATAACTAAACCCAAAAAATGTGCTACAACTGGTTGCTTTAATGTCAAAACCTGAGTCTAAATAGTGGTTGCCTTGAGTGACCAAACCCTGAGTCCTAAATACCGAGTTAACCAGGTGATGCAAACGACCAAGGCAAATTAGCAAAAGGATTTACTTCAATTTCAAGACTCAATTACAAGGAGAAGACTAAAGAAGTTTAAAGAGGCAATTGGAGCATGCATGCAACAAGGAGTTAAACTTGGATTGGCTTAAGAAGAGCAAAAGATGCGTGAATTCCAATTAAAAGATGATGAGAGCGTAAACTATTCAAATGGAGCACTTAACTTGATACAATGGAGCGCAATTATTGAAGAGCAACAAAGCCCAATCCAGTTCTGCCAAGGCATGAAAGAAGAAGCCAAGACATGTAGTTAAGGCAAAAAGGCCCAAAATCAAAGATTTTTGCAAAATTTTCTAAGTTGATAATGTTTCCTAATGCCATTAGGATTTCATCATTAGACTGAATTCTTTTCCTTTTCTATTTAGGATTAATTGTTCTTTAGTTAAGAAAACATCTTAGTCTAACTTTTTTGACCAATCATCATATTTCTTTAGTTTTTCTATTTATTGTCTTTTCCTTTTTGAATTAGGAAAATTTGAATTCTATTTAGGAATGTAAACAGAATCCTATTAGGTTTTGAATTAAGCATTGTAAGGCTATAAATAGTCTCTCATATTCAGGCATGAAGTTATTTATTCAATCAATATTATTATTGTTAGCAATTTTGTTTGTGAGATTACATTATCTTATTGAGTTCTTGAGTGGACTTGGTGAGATTGTTGAGTGAAAGTTTTATAATTTCACAAACTTGTTAATTCTAATACTAAATTGGCTTGGTTAATTTGAGATTTGAGTTAACACAATTTTGAATCTTTATAACTTAGGTTGCTAGAAACAAATTTTCTATAGATCTAGTTGGGATTTGAAAATTAAAACTTCAATACTTGGTTTGATAGATTTGGGCAACTATTATCAAGCATATGGACAACTTTGAATCTTTATAATTTAGATTGCTAGAAACAAGTTTTCTAGAGATTTAACTAGGATTTGAAGATCAAAATTTCAATATTTGGTTTGATAGACGTAGACATCTATTCTCAAGTATATGGGTAAGGAATCTAATCCAACTTTATTTGTATCATTTGGTATTAAAGCTAAGTCTTCAAATCAAGTAAGTTATCTCCAAAATTCGTTGTTCTGTGTTCTTATTGTTTTTGCATCAATTCGGGTCCTATCTCCTTCATAGGGCTCTAATTCTATTTGTTTATGTTTTATCTTGTTCCATTATGTTTTCTTGATTTTTCTTCCATCAAATTAGTTTGTCTTATCATATTTGATCATTCTTTTGTGATAGAATTCAATTTTGGTTTGTTTGCACCAAGAAAATCACAAAAAATTCCAAAATTGCAAATTAGCACTTCATCATTGTTCAATTCGGTTGTTCTTTCATTGTGTTTTTATTCTGTTTTTCTTCGATTTTCATCATTAAATTAGTGTGTTTTATAATTCAAAAAGGTTCTTGTATCATTAGAATCTAATTGGAACATATTGTTTTTCAAATGTCCTTGAAACAAAGAAATTGCGATCTAAGTTATTCTAGTATCAATTTGGTTCTACTTGTCCAATTAAATTCTAATATATTTGTTTTCACTTTCAATCATTAAATTAGCTTGTTTCATTGTTTCATTCCAGTTTTCATCAAAAAATTCCAAAAAAATCACATACTTTTCTAAAATTTCCTTAAATTAAGGAACTTTATAAAATAAGTTTGTTTCCTTATTCTAGTTGGATTTTTTGTTTCTTTCAATTCATTTTTTTTTTTTGTGGATTAACCTTTATTGTGTCCCCCAATTGTAGATTTGAAGTGTCAATTTCAAGAAATTTCTTGAAATTTGAAAGTTTGCCAAAAATTTATTAAATTAAGAAAATTTGATTTTTAGCTTATTTCTTGCAATTTATTCATTATTTCTTATTCTAATTTGTTTCTTTTTATGTCTAATCACTTTGCTGGTGTTTCTTGGGTGTTTAGGGTTTAACCACATCATTCAAATTCAAAGAGAAGGCAAAATGACAAATTTGCCCATAATCTTACTCCATTTAGCTTCTACTTGATTTTGCATAGTTTTTGAATTATTCTTTGTAATTCTTTCAATTTTAGTTCTGTTTTAGCATCCAAGGTCAAAAAAAAAAAAAGAAAAGAAAAAGTAAAAAAATAGAAAGAAAATATTTTTTAAAAAAACATCAAAAAAAAAAAGAAAGAAAAGAAAGAGGAGAAGATAGAAATTGCATAAAAACTTGTTTTGCACAAAAAGTAGCTGATTTCAATTCTTTAATTTACAATCAGCCTAGGTTTGACTTTTTCATCAATTTTAAGTTCAAAATATTATCTTGGCACTTCAAAATTCATTTTTTGATCTTAAAATTTTGATTAGCCCTTTAAAGATTTATTTCTTGTACCAATTGTATTGATTTTGAATCATTTGTTTGCTAAGTCTTTCTAGGATTAATTTGCTTGTTTGTGTTCAGTTTAGGCTTGAATTCATTATTAAGTAACTTAAGTCTTTGAAGAACTTAAAGAAAAGAATCCAAGAGAGATATGCAAGAGTGATAAGCGTATAAGAGGGTAAAAGCCTTATTGTGTCAAACACGAGAGGAGTGTCATCTTTTTTAGTGTAAACACGTGAGGGAGTGTTGTGAGGATTCTATTTGTTTTCTTGCTTCTTTTTATACAATGACAGGTTTGGAAGAGATAGAAAATGATGAATTTAAGTGGTACATGAAAGACATGTTAGATCAAATGAAACAGTTAACAAATAATCTTTCAAAATTGAAGAATAAGGCTGCAAATTTATGTAAAAGAGAATTTTTTAATTATTGTTTAGATGTTTGTGCTTGTTTTATGTGTTATAGGCATCGTTCTTTTTGTTTTAAGTATTATTTTTACGTTTTTGATTTGTTTTCTTTCTTAAATACTTGCTTTTGCATTTTAAAGGATTTTTTTTGTTCTAAACATTTTTCTCCTTCTCTTAGTATTTTTTTCTTCTTCTTCTTCAAATTGTTTTTCATGTTTTTCTTATTGTTTTCAATGTGATAATTCTTTTTATTCATGTTTCAACGTTTTTCATCCTTTCTCTTTTAGTGATAAATGTTTTTCTTCATTGTTTTATGTTTCGAAGAACTATTTTTGCTTTAAACGTTTGTTTTCTTTTAAATTATACTTTAGCTTGTATTCTTTTACTTCTAGGAGTTTGACTTCTTGTACTTCTTGTTTTACAAGTCTTTTTTTCATTCTAGAAGTGTGTTCTTTTTAAAAGACCTTAGTTCTTGTTTTTCAAAATTTTATCTTTCTAAATGTTCTTGTTTTAATATTTATAAACCATTATTTTGTTCTTCTTTCTCTTTTAGGCATTGGTTAAGAAGAAAGTTTTCTTTTGATTTCAAACATTCTCATGTTTCATATTCTTATTTGAGTTCTAAATCTTGTTTTGATAAACTTAGATCTTTTAGTGTTTTCACTTATAAAGAAATTTAATGTTTTAGTATTTCTCCATACTAGAAGGAAAACGTCTACTAAGGTTTCTTTTAGACGTTCGATTTTGATTCAAACTCTTGTTGCTAGATTTTGTGTATGCTAACCGTATTTTAGGTAGTTTCATGCGTGTTGCATTCGAACCGGATGGAAATACTTACAATTTGTGTGGTAAGTTTAATTAAGATTTTTTTTGTTAGTTCTTATATTTGGTTTTTGAGCTCTTATAGGTCTAGATTCGAGGACGAATCCTCTTGAGTAAGGAAGGAATGATGCAAACAACCAAGACAAGTTAGCAAAAGATCCACTAATTTTATGATAACACTTCATTATACAAAAATAAATAAATAAAATAAATATTATGACTCCTACCAAATGAAAATGTCTAGCTCTGCCATTGAATTTATAACAATGATTTATTGTAATGCATACATGCAAAGTACTTAAAAAACACAAAACTAGTCAGGTGGCTGAAGTCATTATTGTTTGATAGTACACGAAACAATATCATTTACTATCCCATGATACAATTCACATCAAAATTAGAACTGAGGAGGGTTGAGCAACCCAGATCCCATAGAATTGTTAGTTATCCATCTTTAACAGAATCTAACAATCATCTTATGTTGGACGTTCAACTTTTAAGTGCAAACGTACCAGATAATTAGAGAATTATCAGAACTCTACACCAACTGCAGCGCATTTTGCTTAAACTAAGGCCTTCAAACTAAGTATACTAACATAGGCTTCACACCAACTGCAAGCTTAGTAATTAAGCTCTACCAAATAAGTTAATCAGCAAGATCGTGTGACCAAAAAACAAATCTAAAATTGAGTATAAAACAAGACGCTCATTGTAATTATATATGAAATAACAAAGCAGAAAGTTTCTAATTTCATTGCTATCACTGCATACAGTAGAAACCCATCTCTAGAAATGATAGAAAGAGATAGAAAAATTACCATTTCCAGCACATCGATCACAAGGAATAGGATCTCCCTGTAAAACCCATAAAGTTTAGGGAACTTTCTTTTTCCAAATACAAGAATAAATGAAGGCATGCATTTAACCAAGGGGAAAAGGAAAAGTGGGGAATTTACCTTTAGACCCAAGAAGAGAGAGAGAGCAATGGCAGCAAAGACACTGATCGTGGCGAGGACAGTTTGGGTATCCAAAGGCCTATCGAAGCCATTGATAAAGATAATAGGGTGGAGAATGAGATTCTTGGGAGGGTGAAGGAGTTCAGTGTGGGTACAGCAGAATCCCGACCGAGAGGGGAGTTCAGGTCTTGTTGGAAGTAATTGTGGCAGGAAATGAATAATTGGAAATGATGATGAAGAAGAAGAAGGAAATAGAGAGCAGGAAGAAAAGAGTGCAGCCATGGATATTGAAAGAGGGAGAGGGAATATGTGGAGTCAGTTCGTTTTTTTCCCTCGGTAAACAGATTTTGGGATGAAAAGAAGCTAGTACTAGAATGACCCTTTTGACCGTGCAATTTTTTTTATAAACAAATTAATGCAGTATTCTTAGACTTCCCCAGTGCTACCAGCACTGGAGCAATAGTAAGAACCGGAGCAGCAGGAAACTTGTTAGAGTGAAAATTTCGATAGGAAGTAGCACCTGGTCAACCTCATAAATAGCAACCTCATATTAATTTGGCCCTATCCCGCATGGCATCAAATCTCATCTCAGTTGGGTAAGTTGCTTGGAGTTCATAGTGGATGCCGTCTAGCACTCTCCTCGGTCCATCTTTGTTGGTTGCATATAGCATTTTTGCTCTTTTTCTCGATGCTGTTGGAGACCTGAAATTAATTAGCGTTATTAATTGCTTATGTTAGATCTAATTAGACAACAATAGTAATTGTTATGTGAATGCGTTAGTAGGTGATCCACATTAGCGCATTTTAGAAGGATTCAATACATTAAAAATAAATAAGAGAGGCCAAACATGAGCAAAGAAATTACAGAAACTAATGTAGTAATAGTACTATATTTTTTAGTAATCGGTATCACTATGTATACTATGCTTCCCAAATGACCAATTCTCGATTCTGTACGTAATTAGGGATATACGCACCAAAAAGCACGTGGAGCTTACATCTATAACAAAGACAGGATATATTAATCAAATGTACATAATGTGCCCTCTATAAATAACAATAATTGCCACTTTGTATTGTTTCCATGGCATTTTTTAGTGTCATTGAATTGGGTAAAATGTTATCTATAGTTTTGCTAGGTGAATTAGAAATTTTGAAGTATATACGTAATTATAAGAAATTATATCATCCACCTAACAATATGAAAAGTATATTTTATAATTTTATGAAAGAAAATGTATTATTTTCAAGCAGTTCAATTTCACCAGTATTATATCATTATTTTTTATTGGACCTAAAAGAAAAGGAAAGCCAAATCATGCTTAGATTTGTGTTTCTACCACTTACTATATTCCCCCTTACTTGATGCAAAAAAGCTCATTGACCCATTAGAGATAAAATTCAGAGCATAAAAAGTTGGTGCATGGAGCAATTAGAAGATGCTTGGAACTGAAATTTCAAATGGTACAATTAGGTTAATCCAATGAAGCCCAACAAGAGGAGATAACTAAAGCCCAATAGCATTTGGCCGAGGTAAGAAAATTGAGCCCAAAAATGTGTGGACAAAAAGTGAAACCCACAAAGCCCACACATGAAAGATACTTCCAAGATTTTCTTAGCTAACATTGTTTTCCTATCCTCTTTAAGGTTGCTTCTTATTGGTCGAATTCTTCTTCTCCTTTTTGGATTAGGATTTCTTTGTTAGTTTTTTGTGATTGTAAGCAACTAAGAAAGATTCTTCCTAGAGTTTACCTTATGATGGCTGAATACCATGGGGACCAATCAAAAAGGCACTATTTTGTTGCTAAGTTCATTAGCAAACCTTATTTAGCATGTTTTTATGTGGCCAAAGCTTTTATGGTCGAATTTGCACTTAGGAATTTAGGTTTTGCTTCTTCATTTGAATAGTTAGGGTTAAGCATTGTAAAGGTTATAAATAGCCCTCTCCCATTCAACTAAGCATAATAAGATCGTTGATTATTCTTTTGGCTTAACTGCTTTGTGAGAGTTTGTTCGCTTTCTTAAGTTCTTGAAAAAACTTAGTGAAGTTGGTAGGTGGATTTTTTATTAACTTTGCAAATTAGTTAATTCTAGGATTAAATTGGTTTTAGCTAATCTAGGTTGGAATTAGTATTCTTTAAATCTTTTATAATTCAAGTAGCCAAAAACATATTTTCTAGAGATATAATTGGGATTAGAGTTCTTTAAACTTTATTTTTGAAACGATCCTCTTGGACCAGGCTGGTCAAACCTAGTCAAAGGTCTCTTTGATCTTGACAATGAAGATTAATAAGTTCTAACATCTTGTTTAAGTGCTATTTTTGCAATTTTTAAGATAGATTTGCATTGAAAGTTGGATAGAAGTCTAAATATCAAACATTGCGTAATGCATACAATTCGCGGTCAAGAACCTTAAAATCGCGACCACGACCTTGCAATAATAATGGATGAACTTTACAAACAAATTCATAAAGCAAATCACAGTCATGATCCTACCAAGGAAGACATGATTGTCATGCAGTATGATTTATGGTGACTTTCACATTCCCAATCACGATTGTGACTTTTGTAGTTGTATGGAAGGAATTAAGTCTACAACTAAAAATTACCAGGTATCTAAGATAACTGTTGACATATCAAAATTCGTGAGGGTGAAAAAGTTATCAAGACTGCAACCCATTGAAACAATTTTTTCCTTACCAAACAGAAGGATTCGTGGTCACTATCGTGTCTAAGAAGAACCTTAATCGCGACTGTGACTTTTAGTTGGTTAGATAAATGCAAAGACCATTTTTTTTGAAACACCAATAACAACACGCCAAGTGGACTAGCTGTTAGATACAAAAAGGGTTCTCTACCGCAATTTCAATCTTTCTAGTGCAAAGTGAAAATTTGCGACCGCGAAACTAGTCTGACATGCATTTAATGCAAAATCAGCCTATCTTACCTTAGAGATTTAGACATAATTTCTTTGCAACGTCTCTTTGGTGGTTATTGCCTATAAATACTCCACTAAACAAACATGAATACAAGAGAATATCATTGATTATAGTCAAACTCTTGCAATTTTACTTCTCATGTGAGTTAATATTGTTGGGTGTAAGCATTAAACACCATTGTAATTTGGTTTGAAAGTTAGTCTAATTATCAAAACTTTTGTATTAGGTTAAGTGTGAGCCTTTGAGAAAACACTTGTGAAACGACCATTTTCATTTACAAAACTCATAGCATCCATGTCCGAAAATACATATACATAAAGTTTTTATTCATCATACATATACATAAAGGTTTTATTCATCATACATACACAATCAAACATGTATTTAATGTACATATATGATAACTAATGTCAAGACTAGTGACCATAATTAGTTTCTATCTAAATGTATGTACATGACACAAGGAGAGAGAGAATTGAAATTCAGTCGACGACTATGGTCCATGTGTCTCAATGCAAAATTTTAAGCACCAAGTGTCCAATCCCTATTCTTTGGTATCTTAAAAATATAATTGCGATTTGGTGAGTCGCGACTCAATGAATAAAAACAATAATCAGTTTTTTATATCACAACCAACAATCAAATATCATCAGGATACATTACAAGTATAACATTTGACTATGCAAGCGCAACTGCAATAGACCAATTTTTGTCATGACCATGCAAGACAAACACTGCTCTTTGAAATTCATGTGATTCAAGTAACATTTGATTTTGGCTAGCCAGCATATAACAAGTGATTCATTTGATCAAGAACATGTGCAAATAGGACCTATTGGTCCATCTTCCACATGATTTACAAGTGTTTGACAAGCCAGTCACAACACCCTTTTAGCTCCATGTGCAAGTGCTCATTCACAAATGGTATACCAAGTAATCATTAAGAGCATATAATTCTCACTTGACTTGTATTCACATGTAAAATGTAACAATTCAATCATATATACATGTAATAGAATATAATCATATCATAAAATTATCACACACACACACACATTGAATCTAATTATGGTTTTTACTCACCTTTTGATGTGACCAACATTTATGGTAGGTTTGGTTCTCTCTCTAGGGCTTCCTTAAAGTTTTGAGATCTTAAAATTTGATACATACATGGTTATAAGAATGTCAAAATGATTATGAATGCTTGTATGCTACTATGGCATGATTCATGCAAGTGGACCGAGTGTTTATGCATATTTTTCTTATATGACAGCTTGAGCTTTCTATACTCTCACAGCAATAACTCTAGATATACTTAACCAAATGACTTGATTCTTTTTTTAAACAAACTAGACACATAATGATACAACATATTAAATTTCAAGCCTATATCAGACACATAGAAAATGTGGTGAATTTTTAAATTTTGCCTTGTTGCAATGTCATCTCAGTCTGAGTAAGTCTTACATTCTTAGGCGTATCTCAAATTGTACAAATCCAATTGTAATAATAATCTACCATCAATTTCAAAGCATATAAAGAAACATTTTTCATGTTTTACTTATTGTCTAATTCAGTCTATCAAGTCAACAAAATAAAGGACCAATCTCAGAGTGAGCAAGTTTGTAACATGTTGACAAATAGTCATGATGAAGGTTAAATATCTTAACAACCATACTGGATTTGGCAAAAATATTTCACAGTTATGTAGATCAAAGATAAATATACAACTTTCAAGTTTAGACCATTATCAAATTCTGAATCTATGGCCATCAAATTCTTGGAAAACAGAATTAAAAGAGAGGTAGGGTTTCATATTAAAAGAGAGGTAGGGTTTCATCCTGGTATAGGGTCAGTCTAATCAATGAGCCATATCTCTTTCCACACAATAAATCAATCAAAACTACTTTACAAATATTTAGAGGGGATATAACCCTACAAATTTCATGTTTTATACTTTGTCAAAATCAGAACATAAGATCATCAAAATATAAGAAAATAGAAAGACTGAGGTCATTTCAGTTGGTTGTGAACTAGCCCTAATGAAGGAGCCATAACTCCTCACACACACCAAATCAAGCAAAAATGTTTAATATGCATTTATATAAACCTACAACTTTCATATTTTGTACATTCCCT
>CATIWR010062872.1:0-18568 GCA_949677035.1 Omphalea diandra
CTTATTTGACTTTCTCAAATTTGAGATTTATGCTCTATTTCATGTCAACTTATACAAAATAAAATGTGATATATATATATATATATATATATATATATATATATATATATATATATATAACAAATTAACCACTAGAGAGATAAAATGATATATAATTGAGCAACCAATAATAGAAAACAAGTCAAAATTAATTTTGAATCTCTATATAATAATGCAAGTAATTTCTAAGGTGCTTGAATTTAGTGGATAAAAGACTAATTTATCTTTGAATTATTGTAAAAAAAAATAAACCTAAATAAATTTTTTAGCTAATTAAAATACTCAATTTTATTCAATTAATCCAATCCAACTCAATTTCAATAAATAGAAACTACGTGTGAGATCCATGGTCAAGATATATAAAAAAAAAAAACACGAAAAAAAATATAATCTATTGACACTAAAAAACGAACAAATCTTTGCACCACATCGTTATGCTCATCATCGTAATCTTCATTAACCTTCTCCTTCTACATTTAATTAGTTTTGTTAGAATTTCCATCTTTATGCTTAAGCTTATTATTTTATTTGGTAGATAAGGATTTTATAACAAACCAACAATATCTTAATTTTGATCAAAGTGACAATGGAGTTTTATCATCATATGGTTAGATAAGGGAGATTCCTAGAATGAAAATGAAAATGGGTTGAGGGAACATTTTCCCCAAAGGCCTAATAATAACCACAAATGAACATTTAATAAAGCAACCATTAAAAAAAATATCTCTGTCAATAGTAAATTTGTGATATAAAGTGATAAAATTTAAGGAGAATTAAAATTAAATAATCCATAAAGATATTAACTTCAATATAAAAAGAGATGGATTGTAATTGTTTCCTATTAATCAAATAATGGGACAATAATAAATAAATGATTCCCTAAAATATGAGAAAATAAAGAAAACTTGAGGATAAGAGATCAACCACCTTAAAAAAAATAATCTTCTAAATCTTTCTATCTTTCTCATGTGTCTATAAAGTTATTTCTCTCGTTTATAGTATAGTTGGTGAGTGATCAATGGATTAATACAACTTAGGTGAGTCATCAATGGGCGCATTAATTTTTTATTCTTGATTTTTTATGATGTTAGATTTGTTCTCTTTTATTTCTCTCTTTTTCTCTTTTATTTTTTTTTTTAAAGTCATAAGAGGCCCAATAGACCGAAATAACATCACGGGATATACAATATGGTGTAACCTTCTTCTTTCAATAACTTCCATTAGGGGTAAGCAAAAATCAGATCGAATCGAAAAACCGATCGAATTGAGTTGGTTCAGATCGATTTGATTTTTTGATAAAATTAGTTCAGTTCGGTTCAATTTCAATTTTAAAAAAATTTTCATTCTTTGATTTTCGATTTGGTTTTTTATATAAAAAACTAAATTAACCAAAATTATTAATAAATCAAATCAATTTGAATCGAATCAAATTTAAAATACATATAATTTAATCAAATCGAGCTGAACCAACCCAAACTTTTATAAGTTTGGTTCGGTTTGATTTATAGGCACATAAGTTTCAATTTAATCGGTTCGGTTAATTCAATTTTTTCAAAAAATTTAATTTGGTTTTAAATATATAAAATTTAATTTATTTGATTTTGTTAAAAATTCTCATTGAATTAACTAAACCGATCATTTGTTCACCCCTGACTTTCACCATAATGGTGGATGGAAAGAAATGAACTTGATACCTCCACTTATCATTGGACACACTTCATCATCAGACTATATTTGCATGTGCTTTCTCACTTTTTCTCTAATTTGAAATTAATTATTAATGTTCCTATAATTTTAAAACTGATGAAAGTAATTTTTGAACAATGAGTATCAAGGTCAATTGAGTATAATTTATAATATTTCATTGTTATAGTATCATTTTTTCAATGATGTGACATGTGGATGCCTCTAAACTGTATTGTCGTCTCTAATTGACCACCAAAGAAATGAAGAAATGTCTTTATTGATTGTAGTTGATATACTAACCTTTAAAATGGATTTCTAACATATGCATGTGATAAATGAATTCATGCTCTGTCATATGACAAAATTGTTGGAAGGTAGAGATGGGGTTTACATCGACAATGCCTAACCTCAAGCTTTGAGTGTAGATCGTGAGATTCAGATGATATCAAAATGATGAATGTCCTCTGCAGGTATCCATACAAATAAGCTCTTTAAAAAATGATTAGTGTGCTAACACTAGGGTTTTGACGTGACTATCTTTTTTGTGTTTTTTGAAGGCAATGTGAATATATTGTTTATCTTTCATAAAACCTAAAATGTGTATGTATATCTTAACTATTAAGATATACATGTTAACTGTATAACTTTTAGATGCAGATGACTAGATGTCCTTTTGGTTTAACTTTTAAAATGAAAAGGATCTTTAAATATCAAGATAATATTTTTAATTATCTTAATATATATCTAGAGAGCAAAAAAATACCATTCATTTTTAGGTCTGTTCTAATTGTGTAACCTTGCACTGACTATGTATATTCATATAATATTGACAGTGGTTCAAAACCTATTTTTTGTCTACAAGTCATAAGTGGGTTCTAGTAAGACTATCCAAATTATATGAAGGTAAAAAATTTGACTTAACTTATTTTACAAATAGTATTATAATCTTTTTATCATATTATATCTCAATTGAACATAATGCATAGTTCATATCATCCTTATATAGTTCAATTATTTCTTGATATCCAAGTATATTGATGTAAAATGACATTGATAACTTTTATTAATTCATTTCCACATGGCCATGTAATCTTTCTAACTTAACAAGGAGCCTAAAGATATGATTCTCATAAATACATGAGGGATAAATTCTGTCTCAATCACTCATATTCCTTTATATGATTTACTTCATGTTCAATATTAGTTCATATCATCATCTGGTTAAAGATAATGTTGGATCATATCAAAACGTGAAGTTCATCATATTAGAATCCATGGTGATTTTTAGGTTAAAGTATTAAGTTAATATTATTGCATGAAAATCACTTATAATAGCTTATCTATGTAGTGTTCTCATAGTGAGTCGGTCCAATACAATATTTCTTAAACATGTATCTATGTGTTTGACTTAATATCACATATCCAAGACTAATAAAATATAGTCATCAATCAAAATACATACTAGTCTTCATTTATTATTATCCCAATAATAATGATTGACTAAAGACAATTTAAAATATAATTCTTTACACCTAAAAGTTTTACTATCAAGTTACATATTTGATGACATAAGCTAAAATTAACTATTCATAGAATTTATCATTTAGTCGTAAACAAAAAAGATATTTAATAAAATGCAATCATGACATTATTAAGAAAATATCAAATACAAGAATTAGCCTAGAGCACATAATTAACAACATATGCAATCTAAAAAAATTTTAAATATTAATTTAATTTTTTCTGACCTAAAAGCAAATTTGTTGATACTTTTACTATTTGAAAGTGATGCTTTGAATTTTTATTAGATGTTGTATTACAAATTGATGAATACTATATTTCATATTTGAATTTATAATTAAATATATTATAATCATTTTGAGTTTGAATAAAATTACTTACTAACACTATATTAACTACCATTTTGTGGAGACTATGAGATCAAGTCATAAATTAAAGGTGTAATAAGACATATTATCTTAAGATGAATATGAATTTTGTAATAAAATTTATTTTTTATAAAAAATTTTATTACTATAAAACTTTTTATTGTAATAAATATATCTATCACCAAAACTATATATTATTATAATAACATATAAATGATCATAATATACATATTAAGACAATGTTGTTTTAACGAGCATAATGACAAATTGATTTTGTCACTGTTGGCCCTAGACACCAAGAAGGGGGGTTGAATTGGTGTATAAAAAAAATTTAAAGTAAGGGATAAAAAAAAGTAGAAAATGAGACACACGATTTATAATATTCGGGTATAATCAACCCTACGTCCACTCTCCAATTCTCTGCAATTGGGTGTTCCACTAACTCAGAATGGTGTTTCCAAGCTCACACCTAACTTTTACACTTTGTGTTTTCAAGGCTCACACAATAACATTTACACTATGTGTTTTCAAGGCTCACACAATAACCTCTCTTACAAGTATTTTCTGAGGATCACACTAAAACCTCTCTTAAGTGTTTTCACAGGCTCACACTATAACCTTTCTTACTATTGGTATTTAATGCTCACACCCAACACTTACAATCTCATAAAGAAGAGACAAAATTGAATAGCAAAAGATTGAGAGCTTTAACATAAGTAATGAATTCTCTATCTATTTTATTTATCACTATTTGGTGGAGTATTTATACCCAATACCACCAAGGAGATGTTAAACTTTAAAGCTCAACAAATCTCTAAGATATGCTAGGCAGATTATGCATTAATTGCACATCAGGCAGGAGTCGTGGTTGCTACTAGTCAATCACGGTCGCGAAATCCAAATTTCCATATAAGAGGCAAAAATTGCGGCGACAAAACCCGTTTGTGTCTAACGGCTAGTCCATGTGGAAACTTCTCATTGGTTCATTAGGAAAATATAGTCCTTTTATTCTAACTGCCACAAAAGTCACGGTCGCGATTCTTTTTTGTACAGAGCGTGACTCAGGATGTGAATTCTTCTGTTTGTAAGACAATCTTCTTTTTCTTGAATCACGATCGCTATCCAAAATGTCGCACTCTCGAATTTTGTTCTCCAACGGATACCTGGGACAGTTGGCATGCTATGATTATGGACTGGCTTCCCTCTTTAATCACTTTAAAAGTTGCAGTCGCGACTGAGGCATGACACAGACCGCAAATTCATCTGTGACTTTGACACTCCCATCTTTGGATGAGTCACAGCAGCGATGATGCCCGCGAATCTGTCTGGCCAAGTTTCACCTTATTCTTGAACTAAGTAATGGTTGTGAATTATAGACCACTAATCGCAAATTTGGATGAACTTTGCCTTTTTAAAGATTATGCAATCCATCCAAAAGAGGGTAGAAGGGAAAAAGATCAATTGCATAAGTGAGCAAGTAAACATAGGGAGCAAATGCATCAACAAATGAAGTAAAGCAACACATAACACAAAATTTCAGTAAAGAAACAACTTTTATATATATAAACTTAGAAACAAGTTGTGTGGGATCACATTTTTTGTGCAAAAAAGAAAAAAATACAAAAGAGATCCTAAACTAGAAAGTAAGAGAATCATCTTCAAAAAAGTCTTCATCTTCACCCTGACCTTTTTACCTTTAGCCTCATCTCCATCCTCAACTTCATCATTTCCTTCTTCTTCATGAGTATCATCAAACTTTGTGAAGCTCGAAAGATGGCAAGGAGGGACTCCCAACTTCTCTTGAAAATCGATCATATCACTCTAAAGATGAGAGAGGAACAAAAATATCCTTTTCATCATCCTTATCAATTTATCAAACTTACTGTTGATGGTTGTAAGGGAGAGTTTAGCCTTAGGCTTTGGTTGAGAAGGGATGGATGAAGCTCCTTCTTCAATAACTAGTCTATTCTAATTGAAAGCTTATGAAGTCTCCATTTTCTTAGCTCTAATGGCACCGAGGGTATAGGCATAGATATCTGGGTGAATCGCTTTGGCATTGATGAGATAGGTGAGATCAAGGAAGTTTTGTGAAGGAAGAAGTTTCTTGGTGAGGAATTTTTCATTTTCCTTATCAAGTGCTCCTACAAAGTGATATATGGGTGTGATATGTAAAGGTAAAAGGAATTGACTTTTGGATTTAACACTCATATGGATCAATTGATCCACAAGATACCGACCAGTTTGAATATGTTTATTTTTGACAAGGCAAAAAAGAAATGCCAATTCTTTTTTTGATACCTTCTCATTACCATCACCTCTAGCATTTATGAAAAAAGTGATAATACAATGAAGTATCCAAAGGGATAAGGTTTTAATGTGTTTGGCTAGTGCGGAGATGATGAAGGGAATGTTTTCTCTAACTTAAAGATTAAAGAGAGAGGAGAGTTGGTCGAAAGTAATATAAAAATGATCACTAAAGGCCTGGAATACTAACCCGTATTAGCCCGCTCGAGAATTGACTTTATAACTTAATTGGACCGTGTAGATAAATTCCCTCACAATTTCTTCGTATCTGGGTTCATCCCGAAAGATGAACTCGTTCCAGCCTAAGTTGGAGAGGAAAGCATAAATCTCTGTGTTTATGCCTAAGTTCTCTAACAGAAAGGTACAAGGTATCTTATTGGGGAGGATGATCTTGGAAGAATTTTCTTTGTACCTCTCTTTCTCCTATTTAGTGATGCCTTTCATGAGGTGGAGAGCAAGGAGTGCAGAGGGTTGAGCCACAACCTTGCCTTTGTCTACCCTTGAAATCTTCTTGGGAGCCATTTGCAAAAGATGAAGAGATTTGTGATTTTAGAAAGTTTTGAGAGATTGTAATTGATGTTGGAAGAGAAGTGAGGATGTTACTGTTAAAGGGGGTTTTTATAGCCATTTGAGGTCTTTGTAAATGGTTAGAAACAACTAGAAATGCATTGATAAAGAGATAGAAACGGTTATCAGTCAAATCACTTAAATGTCTAGGCGGTTACCCTAATTCGCATCAGAGAATTCATGAGTCGCGATCGCAAATTTCAAAAAATATGAGTAACGGATAAATTTTCCTCAGGAATACGAACATCAATGGTCAAAAATTTGAATTCTTGACCAAAATTCACAGTGGAGCTTGATTCTCACGACCACGATTTGATGTTTGACAACCGAGTGACTAAGACTTGTAATTTGCAACCGTGAAGATAAGATAACGACCACAAATTATGAGTCAGCAAGGAAAAGAATGATAAAAAATAAGTTGTGAAAGAATCAAAATTGTGATCCACATGGAATATTTCATACAGAAAACACAGGACTCATAATTAACAAACAACACACAAAACAATCATACATAAGATCAAAATTTTCACTTAAGGAGCTTCCATCAAGCATTCCCAATTCTCTCTTAATAAAGTTCATTATTTCTTCATTGAGAGATTAGTAAAAATATCTACAAGTTGATGATTTGTGTCAATAAACTCTAACACAACATCACCCTTTTGCACATGATCTCTAAGGAAATAGTGTCTAATATCTATGTGTTTGCTCTTAAAGTGTTGGATGAGATTCTTAGAAAGATTAATAGCACTAGTGTTATCATATTTAATAGGAATGTGATCAATCACTTTGCCAAAATCCTTCAATTGTTGTTTCATCCAAAGAACTTGGGTGCAACAACAACCAGCAGCAATATACTCGACTTCTGCGATGGATAATGCAACCGACACTTACTTTTTGCTAAACCAAGATACTGGGCATTCACCTATAAATTGGTAAGTCCCGAAAGTGTTTTTTTTTTATCTAATAAACTACTTGCATAATCCATATCCAAATATCCTATAAGACTAAAGGATGAATCCCTAGGATACCATAACCCTAAGTGAATTGTGCCATGCAAATACTTAAAAATTCTCTTAACAACATTTAAATGAGACTTTCTAGGAGAGGATTGAAACCTAGCATACATACATACATTAAAAATGATATCCGACCTAGAGGCAGTAAGATAAAGTAGAGATCTGATCATACCTCGATATCTTTTTTGATCTATCGTCTTACCTGATTCATATTTGTCTACCTTGATGGTGAGGGTTTTGGCTACTTTACAATCATTCAAGCCAAACTTCTTAAGTATTTCTCTTATGTCCTTGGTTTGGTTAATGAAGACCCCTTCTTTGGTTTGCTTGATATGTAGACCGAGAAAGAACTTGAGCTCTCCCATCATGCTCATTTCGAATTCCCTAGTCATACACTTAGCAAAATCATCACAAAGAGACTTATTAGTAGCACAAAAAATAGTATCATCAACATAGATTTGTACAATTAGTGTATCATGCTTGTGTTTTTTAACAAATAGTGTGGTGTCCACCTTTCCTTTTTCAAAATCATTTTTCAAGAGAAATGAGCTAGGCCTTTCATACTAAGCTCTTAGAGCTTATTTCAATCCATATAAGGCTTTGTTCAATTTAAAACATGATTTGGACAATAATGTGACTCAAAAATAGGAGGATGTTCAACAAAGACTTTCTCCTTAATAATTTCATTCAAAAATGCACTTTTAACATCCATTTGAAAAAACTTAAAATTCATGTGGCATGCAAAATCTAAAAGTATCATAATGGCCTCTAATCTTGCAACGGAGGCAAATGTCTCATCATAAGTTATGCCTTACTCTTGGTTGTTTCCCTTAGCAACCAATCTAACTTTATTCCTTATGATAAGACCTTGCTCATCTAACTTGTTCCTAAACACCCAATTGCAACCTACAATGGAGTGTTCTTTAGGCCTAAGGACAAGTTTTCATACTTTGTTTCTCTCAAATTGATTGAGTTCCTCTTGCATAGCAAGTACCTAACTCTTATAATCAAGAGCCTCATCAATTGATTTTGGTTCGAATTGAGAAACAAAGGTAAGATTATTATATAAAAGATGAAGTTATGATCTAGTACTTACACCCCTGGAGGTATCACCAATGATCAAGTCTTTGGGGTGATATTTGGAAAATCTCCAATCTTTGGGTAGATTTTGGCTTGGCTCATCTATTTGTTGATGATATGGCTCCTCATCTTCCTTTGATGATTCACCTTCTTCTTTGTTTTTATCCTCTCTTCTTGTGGTGTCTTCCAATTCCAGCTTTTTGAAATCACCAATAAGATCATCAATAAAAACACTTTTTCCAAGATCAAATTTACTAGATTCATCAAAGATAACATTCATAGACTCTTCAACTACCATTGAACTCTTGTTAAAGACTCTATATGCCTTACTAGAGGTGGAATAGCCTAAGAATATTCCTTCATTGGTCTTGGAGTCAAATTTCCCAAGATTATCCTTGGTATTTAAAATATAACACTTACAACCAAATACTCTTCAGTATAAAATCTTAGGTTTTCTACCATTCCATAGCTCATAAGAAGTTTTATTGAGAATGAGTCTTTTAAAAACTCTATTTGCAATGTAACACGAAGTAATAATGGCTTCGACCCAAAAGTAATTTGGTAAAGAATACTCATTAAGCGTAGTTCTAGCCATTTGTACTAGTGTTCTATTTTTTCTCTTTATAACACCATTTTGTTATGGTGTTCTAGGAGTTGAAAAATTATGAAAAACTTCATTCTCCAGACAATAAGTTTCAAAAGACTCATTTTGAAATTCCTTTCCATGGTCACTTTTGTTGTCCCTAGGCACCAAGAAGGGGGGTTGAATTAGTGTATAAAAATTTAAAATAAAGATGAAGAGAAGAAGAAAGAATAGTAAGGACACAAAGATTTTATAGTGATTCGGGCAAAACAATCCCTACGTCCACTCTTCAATCACTCAATTGGGTATTTTACTAAGTCAATGGTGTTTTGAAGCTCACACCAGCTTACTACAACTTGTGTTTTAATGGCTAACACACAACCTTACAATAAAGTGTTTTCTAGGCTAACACAAAACCTCACTCAAGTGTTTTAGCAGGCTAACACTAAAACTTTTCTTAGAGTGTTTTGGTAGGCTAACACAAAACCTTACAAACTGGTGTTTATTGCTCACACCAAACAAATGTAAAAGAAGATGAAGAAAATGAGTAGCAAAGACTTAAGAGCTTCCAATGCTTGTAATAAATTTGTTAGCAACCTTCTTCATGGTTGTTTGGTGGGGTATTTATAGCCAAACTTCTTCAAAGAGACGTTGCAGATCATAGCTCATTAAATCTTTGAAACATGCTTGACAGATTCTGCATTTAATGCTTGTCAGGATGAAATCGCGGTCGCTACTGTCTTTCGCGGTCGCGAATTCCAAATTCTTCAAGAGAAACCCTGTTTGTTTCTAACGGCTAGTCCACGTGGCATCTTCTCATTCGTTCTTACTGAAAATATAGCCGTTGTCCTTCACCTACTTTCAGAAGTAGCGGTCGCGAGATTTTCTTACATAGGGCGCGACAGTCACCGTGAATTCAACTGTCAAAATTGGTAGCTTTCCTCCACAAGGATTGCGGTCGCTACTAGCAAGATGCCTTCGCGATTTTTGACTTCCAACAGTTTCATTGGACACTTGTCAGGCTGTGGTTATGGACTTGCTTCCCTCTTGATTCTCTTTGAAATTCGCGGTCGCGACTCAGCCGAGATTTCTACCGCGAATTCGTCTATGACATTTTGACTTTTCTCTTTTCAGGGATCACGGCTGAGAATGACACTGCGATTTCGCCTGCTTGACTTTCAACATATCTTAACATGAATCGCGGTCGCGAATTTTTAGGTTGCGGTCGCGATTTACATGTTACTTTGGAAAACATCAACTTCTTCATTTCTTCTTGAGGGATTGATTCAATTCTGCAAAATCAATACTTATTTGAAACATTAGTGATGATCAATCTACCAAGTCAAGATCAAAAGAGGTTTTAAACCTAGGATTGATTATCCTAGTTCAACATGACAAAAACAAGATATTTGATAACATAAAAAAAAAAAAGGTATTTTATCAAAATTTAAAAAATATTCTCCCCCTTTTTATCATCATAACAAAAGGTAAGTAGAAGAAAGGAAAACAAATAAAAAAATTCAAAAAATTGTTGATACCAAGTATTAGATGCAAATCCAAAACTACATAATCCAAATGATATGAATTATTGGTTTAAAAAAATCCTAAACTATACGAAATCAAATAAAAAAGATACTAATTGTTAAATTGATTCTAAAATAAAAATACCAATTTTGTTAAACAAAAATCATTTTACGCTCAAACTTTACAAATATTAAAAGATGGCAAATGTTATAAAATCTTCAAACCATAAACTACTATCCAAAACTACAACTCAAAACTATAAAACTCTACCCCTTTCTCATTGCATCCTTAAATAGTTTCAAATTAATCTCTCCTTTATTAAATATTCGCCAAATCTTAAGGTCATTGAGGGGATACTCAATAAAATTAAATTAAAAAAATAGAAGATTATAGTAAGAGAAGGGAGTAAATAAATTAAAGTTAGATTTTGCATGTGCTTAGGTTTTTAAAATGCATAATAACTCCCCTAAAATTTATGCATACAAATTCAAATTAAACAAAGAGGGGGTAAAGGACACATTACACTCTAGACATGACTTGATACTAATGATCACTTGAAGCTCTTATCCATTCTTTAAAGTGATTTCCTTCACCTTTGGATACTTGCCTTAACCTACAAATCAAGCTTTAATTAGTACCCATTCTTTTGAGTCCTTATGGCTAGAAATAAACATTTTCTTATCATTCAGCCTTGCATAGAAAAAGTATGCCTTATGGTTGAAATTTTCAAAATAAAAGTATTGCCATATGAATGCTCTTCTATGTCCATTGATGGAGAGGTCATGAAGTGACTTCCTAGCAGGTTGGAACTTAGAAATAGGAGGAACATCTGCATTTCTATTATGATTTTATTTTGAAGACTTATAAATGAAGGCATGGTTAACCTTAGGCTTTTTTTGCATATGAGTGTGAGCATTTAATGCTATGCATATATGTCTTAAATGATGAGAAGGAAGGAGTTCTAGCTTAGGAGGAAGCCTTTACAAATTCAGTTTTTGAGACGAAGATTTTAAGTAATCAAAGCCTAGCCCGTGTTTATCCCTGAAGGTCTTTTAGGAACCTAAAACCAAATTTAATTTTTCTTTACCTTTTATAAAAGAGGTAAGAGAGTCTTTCAAACTTAAAAATTCCTTTTGTACACTCTCATTTTGAGAAAAGAGAATTTCATAAAATTTATACTCTTTGAGTAGAGCCTCTTTTTCCATTTTCAAAGCATCAAAATTCTTTTTTAATTCCACCAATTCTATTTTTAAGATTTATTTCTTTCAAAACTCTTATCAATAACACTATTGATGGATTTTAGGGTTTCCATAAAATTCTCAACAATAAATATGTTTGGAAGCTCTATTTCATCATCATTATCATCATCTAAATCACTATCTAAAGAACATAGTCTTACTTAAGATGGAAAACCTTCTTCTAATTCCATTAAGCATATTTGCTTTCTCCCTCCTTGTTTTTCTTGGGTTTTTTTTTCTTCGAATTGGCTTGATTTGGAGGAGCTTGAGTAATCTCAATTGGCTTTATGGGCTTTTTCTTCTTTTCTTTTTTCTCAGCTTTAGCCCTGGGATGGTCGATTTTGATATAATCCAACTTCCCACATTCATAGTACTCCATTTGCTTAAACTTTGCCTTGTTTTTCTTTTAAACTATTTTCTTCAGCATCTCCTGAACTTGTTTGTTATGAGAGTCACATCCTTATCATTCATTTTTCATCTTTAGAGCTTAAAGTTTTAGAGATTATTTTGAGCACAACTCTTAACTTCCTTTTACTTGGTTCCTCTAAAGGAGATGCAACTTCTCCATTCAAATTCATCTAATAGTCAATGAGATTTTATAGAAGCTCATCAAAAGTCATGGTTTTTAAGTCTTTCGAGTCTTTAAGGGGAATGACCATGCTAAGCCATTCTTCATGTAAAGACCTAATAACTTTCTTCACAAGTTATTTGTTAGTAAATTCTTCCCAAGAGCCTTCATTTGACTAATAATTTTAATGAAGTGATCATACATTTTTGAAATATTCTCATTCGGCTTCATGAAGAAGGTCTTATACTGGAAAGTAAGACTTTCCATCTTATTTTGTTTCACTTGATTGGTACCCTCATGTGTAATCTTTAAGGCTTTCCAAATTTATTTAGTTGCATTCTTCATGCTCACTTTATTGTATTCACTTTTTCTTAAGGCATAAAAAAATATATGGGTGGTCTTTGCATTATTTGTAACTTACTTCTTCTCTTTTTGAGACATTTCATCAATGTCCTCTTTGTTTGAGTTCCATTAACAAATGCCTTCATTAGGACAGAAAGACCCTTCTTAATAATTCTCCATAATTCAATGGACTTTGAGCTTAAGAAGTAATATATCCTATTTTTCCATTATTAATTTTCATTTCCATTAAAGAATGGAGGTCTCAATACTAACTGTCTTTCCAGTCCGTGTTTATTTTAGGCAACCATTCGATTATATTCCTTTTACAATTAAGTTCGATTAAGAGGTGAGGCTTTGGTATTAGTTATTAAACCTAGGTGAGGAAGACAACCCTTAGGTAAGAGAGACAAAGTAAATCGAACACAAATTCATAGTAGTTTAGCAATATGGCTACGTCTACTCCTTAAGTAATTACTTAGGCTTTTTTACTTTTTTTTTTGTGTTAAAGAATAACCTTTCTTTTATAGGCTAAGAAAGAACCTTTACTTCTCTCTTTTAGTGAAGAAATAAGAGAGATAACCTATCCCTTGGTATTTTTTAAGGCGCAATACCAATCTTAACCACTAGGAAAAGGAGAGATCCTTAGCAAGTGTCTATGCCTCAAGATAGGCAACAAATACAATTAGTGCAAAAAAAAAAAAAATCAACTCTTACTAACTTCAATGTTGGTTGCAATCTCACTAGGATTTTTTTAACCCAAAATACAAAGTAATGCCAAAAGATTTGCTTAAAGAACGTAAGCTTTTTTCTAGATGTTCTTCTTATTATCCAATCTTCAAATGAAGGTCCTTTTATACGAAAACCTTACAAACTAACTGATAAAGATAGATGAAACAGTTTTGATAGCTTTTGAAAAAACTAATTGTTAGACAAGTTAATGCCTATTGAATCCTTCCCATGAATCTTCAGTGTTCATTTTCAATGCCCATTGAACTCTCACCACATCGGTTGTGATCTTCAAACACATCCCATTGAACTTTTTTCACTATTATTGAACTCTCACCATGGTCATGAGCATTTTCATCCCCATCATTGGCTTATACAAATTGGTTAAGGTACTTTTTGAAGGATTTTTCTACACTCATTGAATCTACTAATGCCCGTTGTAATTTATTCTAGGTTGTTGGATGTTCCTTCATCAATGATAAAGAGAAACGAGAAGATTTCATCCATGCTTATTGTTTACCTTCAATGCCTATTGCTTTTCTTTCACGCCAATTGGATTTCCTTCATGGTCATTAGACCTTTTATCTTTCTCTTGTCATTTCTATTCTTGCATTAAATGACTTTAGCATTTTAAAGTCTCGTCACCTTAAGATGCTTTGTCTCTATCTTTAAAAACATATAAAGGAATCAAATAAATGTCTCAACACTTAGGTAGGTAATTCTTCAAGCATCCTTTCCTTAATGGTTTATCATGTCTTTTAAAGTATTTTTGCTTGATGTGTGCTTTATCTTCACCTTTGGATACTAAACCTTCAACAAATGCTACAAGTAGAAACACTCAATCATAAGGCTAGAACTTTTCTTAGTTTTTGAATCATTCAAATATTATATACAAAAGAGCAATCCTGGGGTCAATAAACTCCCAACAAATTGATATCTTCAATTTTATGTGATATGACTTTAAGAGAAAATTTATTAAACTTGAATAAAGTAATATCAGATAATCTATTACATTGTTGCAAACCCTTATATACTCAAAATTTTGAATAATCAATGGAATAATTTTAAATATTGGCTTCCTATTTAGAATTTTTACTTTTAGACTTTTCTAATTTTTTATTTAGAACTTATTTAGAATTTTTACTTCTTACGTTTTTAATTTCCTGTTCATAATTTTTATATTATCTCGACTTTCTATTTATAATTTTTACTTTTTTAATTTTCTATTTAGAAATTTTTATATGATGCTTAATTTTTCTAATTTTCTATTTATAATTTTTTAATATGACAGTTTTTCTATAATATAATTTAAAATAATAATATACGGTTATCTATTATATATAATTATTTGACAAATGATAAGTAATGATTTAAAATTAACTCTAAAACTAAATTAATAATGCATATTATATTTGTTGTTGATGATCCAGTTTTAAAATTGAGAGCCTTAAAGAAGGCAACTAATGAGGTTATTGAGAAGGAGCTGAAGGAGGAATAGCTCAAGTGGGTTGAGGTAGCCAACCTTGTGGATGAGCTTTATCGAGCTAGAGAAGGAAAGAGAAAAAGCTTGGGAGAAATTCTCAAACATGTTCGTGTAAGCACTCATGGATCACACACCTAACATAGTTATCATTTATTTTAATGACATTTTAAATGATTATCGAGATAAGTTGTTTGTTAAGGGCTCCAAGATTTGCCTAGACATAAATTTCTCCTTTATTAAAGAGGATTTTTCAGACTAGGCTCAGCCTTTGAACTAGAGTAGCTTCTGAGACTCCATTTATTTCATGGAAATAACTTCTCTAAAGAAAAAGCAAATATTTTCTAAGAAAATATTTTTTCAGAAAAATATTTTTTAGTATTTGAAAGACACTATAAAGAATATTACATTTCTTTGAATTTGTAATATTATAACAAATTTTGACCTTAGATATTTTATATTTAAACTATTTATTATTTAATATAAGAAAAATACAATAAAATAAAAATTTTTGTTGATTTGTACCAGCTGACAATGACCCATAATGGATGGTGATAGTAAAAAAATTAATAATAACACACACACACACACACACACACACACACACACACACACATATATATATATATATATATAATTTATTTTTTATTCGAATGAAGTTGTCAATGTCTGGGAAATGACTTAATTTTCTTTTTAATTAGAAAAATATTTTTCGTTGACCAATTTTTCAGAATACACCAAATAAAGAAAAATTCTAAAAAAAATTTTTCTAAAAAATATTTTTTGTGAAGCAAATGGAACTTGAATGATAAAGAACATGTTGATACTAGTAGTGAAGTTCTGTAGACGAATCCTCTAGTTTTTCCTTTGAAGCTTTTGATATTGTCCATGACTCTTAGTAGAGGTGGCAAACGAGTTGGGTTAGGTTCAGGTTGCTTGAATTTCGAGTGGGGTTCAGATTACCTGTCAGGTTTGCATATAGAAAGTATTTTAGATTTACTCTTAAAAATGATATTTTAAGTCAGATTAGGTCATGTCATTTGTTATTCAATTTTTTAAATGTCTATTTGAACCTTTATTACTTATGTTATGTACATTTTTTTTTATAATTTGTTAAGAGAAAAATAATAATTTTCTCTTAAAAAATTATTTTTAGTCAAATAGATTTTACATAAAATAGAATTTTTTTTTTTAAATGCTTAATAACTTAAATATAATGTTTTTTTAAATAAATAACTATATATAATGAAAACAAGAAATTGAACTAAATCCATATATAGTTATATTCAAGTAATCATTTATACTACTTTACAAATAAACATATAGTGTCCAATAACAACAAATCACTCATTATAAAAAATTGTGTATTATGATAAAATTTGTGTGATAAAATTAATTTTATCTTAATATATGATTTTGTTGTGATAAAAATCAAAATTTTCACAATTATTATAAAAACAATTAAACTTGTGATAAATTTCATTTATATATTAAATCATTTAAGAAATTATGATAAAATTTTAGTTTAATGACATAAAATCTAAACTTTTATGTGAGTTTTCAATTGTGTTGAAAACTTTTAATTGAATCAATTATATTTTAATTTGATGAATTGATTTTAATTCTACCTTAAGTTAAGATTAAATTTTAGTAAAGTACATATTAGACTCAATTGACCCTTATACTTTTCAATTTATTCAATCAAACCCAAACTTAAGTTTAGAGTTTAATTAATATGATGCTTTTATTTTTATTCAATTTAATCTCATTTTTGCTTAATTAAATTTAGCATATAATTTTATATTATGAGTTTTAATTTTATATTTAAATTTAAAAAATTAAGAATTTTAAATTTTAAATTTATAATTAATAAAATCTCTCAATCTCATTTTTCAAAAAATTCCTCTCAATCTCTTTAAAAAAATTAATTTAATATTTTAAATAATAAATTATTTAAATAATTTTTTAAAAAAATGTCTAACAGATATTTAAAAAATCATTACATGAGTTTAATTAAAATGATACTTTATTTTTTATTCAATTTAATCTCATTTTTATTTAACTAAATTTATTATGTAATTTTACATTATAAATTTTAATTTTATATTTAAATTTAAAATTCATAACTTTAAAATTTAAATGCATAATTTAAACAATCTTTTTATCTCTCATTTAAAAAAAAATCCCTTAATCTCTCCAAAAAATTAATTTTACATTTTAAATAACAAATTATTCAAACTATATAAAATAAAACTTTAAAAAATATTTTAAAAATTAATTATATGAGTTTAATTAAGATGTTATTTTATTTTATATTCAATTTAATCTTTTTTTTTTTACTTAGATAAATTTATTATATACTTTTATATAAAGAATTTTAATTTCATATTTAAATCTATAAATTTTTAAAATTTAATTTTTTTAATTCATAAAATCTCTAAATCTCTTATTTAAAAAGATTTTCTCTCAATCTCACTATGAAATATTAATTTTTATATTTTAACAATAAATTATTGAAACCATTTAAAATAAAAACTTCTAAGAATTATTTAAAAAATTAATTATATGAGATTAATTAAATGGTGCATTACTTTTTATTCAATTTAATATTGTTGTCCCTAGGCACCAAGAAGGGGGGTTGAATTGGTGTATAAAAATTTAAAATAAAGATGAGGAGAAGAAGAAAGAATAGTAAGGACTCAAAGATTTTATAGTGGTTCGGGCAAAACAATTCCTACGTCCACTCCCCAATCTCTCAATTGGGTATTTTACTAAGTCAATGGTGTTTTTCAAGCTCACACCCAACTTACTACAACTTGTGTTTTAATGGCTAACACACAACCTTACAACAAAGTGTTTTCTAGTTTAACACAAAACCTCACTCAAGTGTTTTGGTAGGCTAACACTAAAACCTTTTCTTAAAGTGTTTTGGTAGTCTAACACAAAACCTTTACAAACTGGTGTTTATTGCTCACACCTAACAAATGTAAAAAAATGAAGAAAGTGAGTAGCAAAGACTTAAGAACTTTCAATGCTTGTAATAAATTTGTTAGCAACCTTCTTCATGGCTGTTTGGTGGGGTATTTATAGCCAAACTCCTTCAAAGAGACGTTGCAGATCATAGCTCATTAAATCTTTGAGACATACTTGACAGATTCTGCATTTAATGCTTGTCAGGATGAAATCACGGTCACTACACGCTTTCGCGGTCGCGAAATCCAAAATCTTCAAGAGAAACCCCGTTTGTTTCTAACGGCTAGTCCACGTGGCATCTTCTTATTTGTTTACACGGAAAATATAGCTGTTGTCCTTTACCTACTTTCAGAAGTCGCGGTCGCGAGATTTTCTTGCACAGAGCGCGACATACATCGAGAATTCAACTGCCAAATTGGTAACTTTCTTCCACAAGAATCGCGGTCGCTACTAGCAAGATGCCTTCGCGATTTTTGACTTCCAACTGTCTCATTGGACACTTGTCAGGCTGTGGTTGTGGACTTGCTTCCCTCTTGAATTTCTTTGAAATTCG
>CATIWR010062908.1:0-15355 GCA_949677035.1 Omphalea diandra
ATCCAAGCAGTTCCTCTTCACCTGCCTAAATTTAACCCAAATCAAATACATTCCCATATAGTCATCTTGTTTCTTGTTGTGTAATTTTCTCTTGGGATAGCAGTTATTATTCTTTTTTCCCTTGACCCCCTTTTCTTATAAAAAACACGTTTCACATCAAGCAAAAGAAAATGAACATAAAACAAGACAGCATATATTAAATTCTTCTTTTTTTAATATCCATCATTTAAAATTATTAACTGTTGCTTGAGAATACCTGATCACACATGATTCTACATGTTTAAACATGATTCCATATTAAGCAATTAAACATCAACAAGTTTTCAGTACTGTTTCGAATAGTTTGCATAATCTGAGTGAATTCAGGATTCTTCATGTCTTTACCAATACTTCTTCTTGGTAGCTAGAAAAAGCTGTAGACAGATCCTGTATGCTGCTCAATATAGCATTATGAACTTCCTTTCCTCCAGTTAGACAGAACCTGAGAGTTATCGAATTTTTAAAGATGATTCATGAAAAATTCAAGATCATTCCAAATATTCAATATTTGCACTGTACTTGCTACAATATAATCTGAGAAAAAGCAGATGAACTCAAAATTAAACTGGAAGCTCATTAAAAATTTGTTGAAATGAACCTAGAATTCTGAGACCAGGAGCATTATATTTGCTTCATCTATTAAAAGAATTAAGAAGAAGAAATTCAAAAATCCTCAAGAAGGTCTTAAATGCATGCTGGAACTTCAGACCCTGATTAGGTGTAATCACTATTATAGCCATCAGACTCACCCAAATATCTCCAGGAGCAGAGAAATTTCTTCATCGCTTGGTGCGTCAACAATCTGTGTCATAAAAAATAGTTAACCTACTGCTAATGCTACAAACCGCAATCACAAAATCATTCTTAACACATTCAAAATAGTCAAATTTTAATGCTTTAAAACAAAATTATATTCACAAAGCCTACATGATTGCTTACACATGTGGCTTCCTTCAATTAAGAATCGCTTCAACTAATATAAGCAAACTTCTAAACACTAAAGCTCCAATTGTTTCATAGAAAATAACTTCTCCAAGAATGGCATTTTTTTAAGACATCTCCTAACAAAAATTATTTTATGTTATTTGGTTGTAACACTGAAAATCAAATAGAAATTATTTTCTTTAAATTTAAAGAGAATGTTCCAATATACTACTGAGATTAAATTGCTTGAACAGAAGAAACAATTATACAAAAAAATGAGGTAAACTATAGCGGTTACTGGAAATCAGTGACAGCCAACAGTGATGTCAGTGATGGCTGGCCACAACTGAATGTGGTCTATGAACTAGCAAGTATGTGAATAGATGTGGTTTTCTTATCGTTTCCTAGTACTTACAATTATTTTAAGTTCATAAAAGTCTGAAAAAAAATTACTTCACATTTTGAAAAATCAAATTCTTTTTCCTGCACAATGACATATTTTTGCCTTCGATCAAGAAAACATTTTTGTTGATCAATCTTCTTATGCGCCTCAAATATGATAAAATGTAAAATGTATTACAAGAAAATATTTTCTATGAAATAAACAGTCCAAGAACCACACTCAAAAAGCATATGAAAAGGCCTTTTCTACAGCATAAATCTGTAACCATTAAATCAAAACTTGTTCAATTGGGCAATGGCATAATATGTTCATCTTCAACTGATTGTTCTCAATAATGACTAGATATCTAAACACATCTAAACAGATTGCTGAAATCACATAATTGTACCATTGATAATGTTATGCCCTCCAAAGCCTGACTTAAAAGGAAAACATCTCGAAAGTTCATTGGCTCGCCCCCAATGTCAGAATCATAATACAACACCTATCCCATCACAGCAAAAAGTTAAAAGAATAATAATAATAGTAATAACCTAAACAAGCTAGAAATTTCAATAGTACAGTTATAAACCATTTTAGACAAGTAAAACCTAAACTCAAATTCAGTGCGTAATTCCACCTAACATTTCAAAACTTTGCACCAATGCACACAAGACTCACCTCAAAGAAACAAAATGAAGAGCTTGTATGGTATTAATGAATTCCATAAAAATTAATAAAATTCATTTACAGATCTACGCTTAGAACATGTTAGGTATAGCCATGTCAAAAAGGCTATAATTATTAGCTAAACTAGAGCATTTTTAAGTTTTATGGGGTAATCTTAGCTATTCAAGAAAGTACCTCAGTTGCATTGTCAATGTAATAGCTATCTGCAAAAACTTCAAATATGAGTTTCTTTCAAAACCAACTTTTGGCTGTCAAAAATCAAATTAGAAAAAACATATTGTCAAGTAGCGAAGATGATTTCTGTCATTTGTTTATCATGTTTTTTGAAACAAACTAAGCTCAAGTCAAATACTATCAAATTGATAGAATTTGCAAATGAACTTTAAATTGACAAAGGGTACTCGCTATTAAAGCTACAAACTTAACACTGCACCAACTAGAAATTCAAAGATAAATCCTACATTTAATCAAAACATAAACAATCATTTAGAGATGAACTTTTCTTTTCTTATGAAATTCATTTGCAAATCAAATCAAAATTTTCCTCACCATAGATTGTCTCCTTGGACTTTCCTTTCCTTCATCAAGAAAGGGATGTTGTTCAAGCGTCCTCTGTTTATCTTCAGAAGCCATCGCTGACAACTTCTCAACCTCTTTAAGCACAAGCAGCCATCTCCTCAGCAACCAAACTCTTTCTGCTCCTCTACAAGTCACCGCAGCCTCCTCTAGTCTCTTTACAGTTTGCTTAACGCCTTTGTAATTCCTATTCCCCTGCATACATACAAGCATACATAATTCAACTAATTTCATAAATTCGAAAATTAAAACCCCTAACTTCATTCCAGAAATGAAAAAAAATAAGGAAATTACAATGCGATCTTGCAAGATTTTTGCTCCTTCAGCGACGGCTTGGCCGGCCTGTTGGACGACGGAGTCGGCGTAGTTCTTGACGGCGCGTGTGAGGTTGTTCTTGTTCCCCACCTCCACTGCCTTGTTCACGGCAGATCTCAGCCACGACATTTTTCTTTTATTTTTTTATTTTGTTGAAAATCAAAAAATCTCTCGCTTCTCTGTTCTATAACAGCAATTTTTTTTTTCGTCTGATAGGATCTGGTTCGCGCAATTTGGTTTTGGGGGTTTTTTGGTGGTTGAAGAACAAGCGAATTAGAAATGCCCTCGTAATTATCAGATAAAGACAGCGTACCGTGTCTGCAGTAGTCCAACCAATCACAATCGGATAATATAAACCCATCAGTTTTCTGTTTTCTTTTTTAAAAATAAAAAATAATATTGCAAACATAAAATTTGTCATTTTTGATTTTCTATTTTTTATTTCTAATAAATTTCTTAATAAATATAAAAATAAATAAAAAATATTTTAAAAAATTTTATAAATGCATATTTTAAAAAAAAATTGAAAAAAAGACACAAAACTGCAACGATATCCTCAAGTAAATTTTTTAAAAAAAAGCATCAAAACATTGAGACAAGAAATAAGAAATATGTGAGATAAGAAAAATCAAAGGTAAAGAGTACGGGATGAAAATAATATTTTGTAAATTTCATAACTCTATATATTTCTAGATGTTTGAATGTTAATATATTTTATGTTATAAGTAATTAAATATGTAAAAAAATTAGATTCTTATCTTTTGAAACAATGTTAAAACAAAATAGAAAATACGGATAAAGCAAGTACTATATATATATATATATATATAGTTAAGGATTTATCCTTATTCTTTTACAATGTTTACTTTGATATTTTTAATTAAAAGTACTCAAACTTCAAGATTCGTTCAAAGTATTAGTAGTGTTTTATTGTAGTTAATTATCTTTCACACACAGATGAATTCTGATCAAATCTCATTGGCAGCATTTATAAAGAGTTCATCATTAAAGTTGTTGGAGTCTTTCTCCCCTCCTTTCAACTTATTATTATTATTATTATTATTATTATTATTATTATTATTATTAGTCTATTTATATTTCATTGTCATTTGGAATTTGATTAGAGACAAATATTTTGTGATTATCTCGCTTAATATCTGCAATTTTATGTTCTCTATAATGACTACTTTGTGGTTATTATATTTTTGAAATTTATTTTGTTAATTGTGTTGTTGGGTGTTGTGGTAATAAGCTGAATTTTCTCATACTTGATTTGTGCATAGAGTATCTCAAATTCACTTTTTATTCAGCCTAAATTCGTTATTATAAAGAGTAGTTTAAGAAAATAAAACTCTAATTCACTATCTAACTCTAAATTATAGATTAGAGTGTGAATTTGGTTCTCTATATGTAGATAATTAAAATTTACTCTCTATACAAAATGCAATTAATATAATTCAATTTTTCATATATATCAATAATTATTATATTATTTTTTATTGGCTCTCTTATTTTGAAAAACTTTTTTCTCTCTCTTCCCATAAATTAACATTAAAATATTTTTATGAGATAAAACAAAATGAAGAGTAAAATATAAAAAATCCATTAGATTTAAATAAATTTATTTACCCTTTATATTCAAAGATTTTTCAATATACTACTTGTTACTCAAAATATGCTTTTTATTTTAAATGATCTTAATATTGTTAAACTTAAGATCTTCTTACATTTTAAACATATAGATCAAAAATTTAACAAATCATAAAGTTTTTTATATTGCCTTTGAAACTTTATCAATAAATCAATCATAAGTGAACTAAAAATGTTTTATTTAATAAAGATATTAAATATGTTTGATTTACTTACTAACTTTTAAAATTCATTTCAAATATAAGTGAACTAAACTTATATTGACTTATAAAATGTTTATTAAATCGATTGACTAATTAATATATATAATAACATTAAATTATAAGTCAAAAAGTTAAAAACACGTTCAATATTTTTTTTTACTATATTGAATTTAGTTTCACCATTTATAACATTATTATATTTCATTTGACCCTATGTCTAACCAAATTGACAATTTAATTTCATATTAAGCTCTGAAATATATTTATTTAAATTAAATGATATCTTTAATTAGATATGTTTATGATTTAAACTTCATGTTTTAGTGAGTGCTACAAACATTGACATTTTAGTGAGTCCTACAAAAATTTTCTTATTGTTTAATTTGATTAGTTGGCATGTATCATGGGAATGAATGAATTCGAAGAAATGATGCAAATGCCACAATTAATAAAGGCAGAACACTTTTCAAGGCAAAAACACATTACAGGGCACTCGAACGTTTTGTAATTATAATATTAAATATTTATACTTTGATTCCTGCATATTGAGTCATTAATTTTTTTATGTTAAGGATGTTGATAATAACAAAAATGAAATTAATGAAAAGTTTATAAACAAATGTTTAAATACTTAAAGAAAGTTTTTTATTAATGAAATCATTAAAACTTTGAAAAAATGACTTTGAAAATTTTAAATTTTATTAATTAAATAGTATTATTTAAAAAAATAATGCAACTTTCTAATAATGTTTAAACTATATTGTTAATTAATTTTTTTTATTAATTTATCATTGTTATCGTCAAAGTCTTTAGTTTAAGAAAAAAATAAAAATTTAAAAATTCAATGTGTACACATTTAAGTATAAAAGTTGCGATCTATAAAAAATCTATATATATTTTTTGTACTTGACTTCACATATTTTGAGAGGATTTCAAAGATAACCATTTTATTTTTCAATTTTAAAATTTTAGAATTTTTACTTTTTTTGGTCTTATAGTAATGGCAATTAAAATAATTATCAATATTTAGTTTTAATTTTTATTATTAGATAAAATATAATATATTTAATATTTAGCATTATTAGCTCTTATGCACTAAAAAAAGTGGATTTAATTGATGGATAATTAGAAATTTTGGTATGAAGGAAATCAAAGAATAGAAGGAAAGAAGTAAGAAAGATGACATATAAGAATTTTATAGTGGTTTAAGTATAACAAACCTTATTCTACTCTCTAACCTCGAATGGGATTTTCACTATATTTATACAATTGAGTTTTTCAAGCTCACTTACAAGTGTTTTTACAAAACTCACACTCAAATTTATACAAGAGTATTTTTGAGACTCACTTTCAAACCAATACAAGAGTTTTTCATAGCTCACTCTAAAATTCAATAAGTATTTTGCAGCTAACTCTCAACCCTATAAGCTATTAAAATTCTATAATTAACTCAAAAGAATAACAAATGATGTTTAAGGCTTTGAGAGATGAAGTGCGAGGATTTGCCCACAAAATAAAATTAGTTTTTCATACATTAAAGACATTTGGAGGGACTATCTATAGCCTTCATCCTCCAAATGGTCCTTACAAGTATTATGTTGATACCCATCTCCAACAACTATAAAATTTGTATTTAATGCATTGTCAGATCTAAATCGTAATCGTTAAATCTTTAATAACAATCGTGAAATTCATTTCATGGCCAAGAAATAGTCGTGATCTATAAATGTGTCTAAGGACTAATACCACATGACACCTTTCATAGATTCTTCAACTATTTTATTGAAGTTATTTCCACTTAATCCCATATTGCATTCGTGATTCTAAGACAATATACATAATATGCCTTTTGTGTTCAAACATCATAATTGCGATCTTGATCGTGATACGACCTATCTTTTTGGCTTAAAATGTGTCTCGGTCGTGATTTCTTTGTCTTGCTTGTGATCCTCATTCTTGAGAGAGATTTTCAAATCCACTTCGCGATTTAGAAGATTTTCTAAGTTTTTGAATCCAAATACCATTCTAACTTCATTTTCTATAAAAATACATTTAATTGAAAATATTAGTGCTATTCAATTTGATTGTCAAAATCAAAATAAATAATGATTAAGTTGTACACTTAACTTAGGTCAACAAGCAAATTAATACTGAATATCAAAATTTAATAGTTAATTATAGTTTATATATGAAATAAATTTTAATTCTAATGAATGATATATAGAAAAAATGTTTCATATATGAGATGAAATTTTTTTGAAATCACTTATCTTAAAAATATTCTACAAATATTCTTTCAGTTTTTAAAAATAAATTTCAATTATATGAAATAAATATTTCTAATTTTATAAGAATAAAAGAGTTGGATAGATTTATGAAATTTATCTTTGAAAAACTAATTTTGATAATTATATAAATTAAAATTAATTTTAAAAATCAAAAATAAAAAATTAGAATAATGATTCTCGAAAAAGTTTTGAAAATTTCAATTTATTCTTTTTGTTCAAATATATATTATAAAAAAAAATCTAACAATTATATAATAACAAGTGTATTTGTCTCCCAACAAACTCATTCAATGGAGTTTTTTTCCCTCCTAAGGTGATAAATACAGAAGTTAGATTAGAGTGAGCTATCTCATACCTGGATATCTCGATTCATTCAGTTGTTCCTTTTAGAGAGGAATATTATTGTTCCTAGCTCAAAGTAGACTGTCCCTCCTCCAAATGTATGAAAACTTTATACTGATACTTGGGTTTGTGAAGGTAGTTGTTAGGGCATAGGAGCTATTATTCGCGATTCGATAAGGAATGTTGTTGCCTCTTTTGCACAGAAGTTTGATTCTAGTTTACAGGTGGAAATTGTAGTGGAAGCTTTGGCTTGCAAAGAACCAGTTAGTGAAGTACTTAAGCTGCACCAATCTAATTATTGAAGAACGTTGTGCAAATCTCATCAGCAGCTTGAATTCTCAAAGTCCTGATTTGTTATTCACAGTTTGTATCCTCATGTAAAGCTCTTGTGTTGCTTAGATACAGTTTCTTTCAAATCACAGCCAATTTAGGCTTAGGTTGCTCATGCCTCGTTAGGGCATACATATTATCAAAAGATTAATTTTTTTTTATAAAAAAAAAAGAAGCTCTTGTTTGCACCAGGAAAAAAAAAAAAAGCCCGTAATCTTATGGAGAAATAGAAGAGAAGCAAAGAAAATATTACACAATCCTTGTCTTCTAGCTCCGTCTGAAGATTAAAGTCTTAGCAAGTGATATTTCAGATAAATCGAAGAAGCTGATGATGATTTATTATGATAACTCTCAATTTCTACAGAGAGAGAGAGAAAATGATAGGATTTTAGAGAGATAGTTGCAGATGGTGATGATGAATGCAGAGATGGAGTCCACTAAGCTCCGGTTTTTAGATTGGCCGGTTTTTTCACTTAAAGATCTTTAGCAGATTTCCAAATTTACCGATTCGACTGATCGATCCAGTCCAGTTTTAAAACATTGCTTTTTAGCCAACTTCGTCAAAACAAACAAAACCTAAGCTCTATTTGATTGTAAAAAACAATACTTTATTCTTCATAAATTTATTCAAAATTCAAAATTAAAAGAAAATTTGCTTTTCTTTTTAATTTCTAGTCTTATAGAGGAGTGATATAAACTTGTATATTAGTTTATACATTTATGTTAATTTTGAGATGTTACATCATATTTATTTTGTAAAAACATTTTAATAATTTTAGGCCTTTATATGTATGTTTAGATTAAAAATTTAAAATCAAGTGATTAACAATTCATATAATCACATCACCAAAAATCTAGCAAAACATGGAAAATGAAAATTGTAGAATTGAAATTTTGATAAATAAATAAAAATTTTCAACTTTTATTTTCCATCTAGTAAATGAAAATCAAAGAACTGAAAACAGAAAACACTTTCACAATTAAACGGGTCTAAATTAACATACATACCATGTGTAGACATACTAGAACCACTCCTTATATTACACATTTAGATTACATTTCTTATCCATTACGTAAGCATTCCATACATTTTATATTATATTTAATAACATCATCAAATAACATTAAGGGATAACTAGCTAATTCAATGTAATTATTTTTTTATTTTTATTAATTGCAATTTGTTGATCTAATGGTAAATAATAATTTTTATTTAATTTAATAATAAATTATAACGTAATAACATAAAAAATACTTTAGTTTTCACTACATTTCTTATAGTCATTGCCCTAAGTGGCCCTTATTGGACTCATTTGCTTAACAAAAGCAAACTACCTAAATGAAGATATGCAATGAAGAGAGGTTAGCCTGGAAGAAAGAGAAGGGTATCGGGTTGAAGGAAGTGGCAAATTGGTGTCTTCCCAGGCTTAACTTTGAGGACTTGGAATGCATCATGATTTGGATTCCAAGCTGAAGTATACATGTGGCAAATTGCCGAAGCATTAACTTTGCTACTTCCATCACTTCCCACCATTGGAACCCTATAAGCCATGGTAGGATTAATTGTATGGGAATAAAACACAGCATATGGATGACCCATTTCTTTGTGGCACACCACTTGTTTGTCTCCAATCATTTTGGTTCCTTGTAAAATAGTATAGTTTTCTTGCTTCTTCGTCTCCCTTGGGATTTCTATCACTGTTGAAAGTGTACGGACACTTCTTCCAAGCTTGGCAATGACAAAATCAACCAAAGATTCTAATGACGTAGCACAATGCTTGTCTTCTCCTTTAATCTTTGGTATCTCACACTCTTCAATGGCTTCCTTTACGTCCCTGGCTTGTATTGAGTCAGGTTTTATCGAAAAGCGGTTAAAAATTTCGGGTATTTTGTTGCTTGAAAAGGGTATGGAGTCGGCAACTTGACGAGGTAAGAAGCTAGGCTTTTATATCCAGATTTTGTCAAATCAAGTCTCATCATTCTACCAGGATGGAGATCATTGTATAAGAAGAATACGGTTGCATTGGAAATAGGCGCAGTTTCAGTTCTGGTTGCTTCACCGTATGTTATTCCATATCGCTGAAAATGAGGTAACGTTGGAATACGAATTGGTAACAGTTCGTTATTATTCCACCAACAGATTTGTCTGTCTTCACTACATATATATATATATATATATATATATATACTAGATAGAAAAACCAAATAGAGGATAAGAAATAAGGGGGAAAAAAACTAATTAAAGAATTCATGCACAGAGTTTTAACTTAAAACTACTACGTACCAAGTTTCAAAAGATTATTTTTAAAAAAAAAAAAAAAACTACTACCTGCAATAGGTAAAAGCTCTTCAAGAGCAGTTGGGATTGGAGTATTTAGTAACATGGATTGCCAATACACCTTAGCTGATGGTGAAGAAGCACTACGTCCTCCTAGCATAACCTGTCAAAGCCACTAATTAGTTTCCTGGTTGTATCTAAGCGTGCATCAACTACAAAGACAACTAAATAAACCAATGCTCACACAAACTGAAGCAAAGATGAGAAGATGAAACTCCATTGAAGCTGCAAGAGAGAAATATATCAAAATGGAAAACTGAGATGCAGCGAGAGTATTGGAGTAGTGATAAATATACTAGTTTACTAGTATTTTTAGCAATTGTTTTGCAGGTGTTTTCGTTTTTTCAAGTTTTTTTTTAAAATTTTAATGTTTTTATTTTTAAAATTTTTAATTATTTGTAAAAAATAAAACTTACACAAAACACAAAATTACACATACACACACAAATACAAAATTATTAGTATGGATGAGTAATTTTGGCATTATCTCTAAATTACGAGATTTTAAGTTTGAATCTTAATCAAAGTGAAATTAACTAATATATAGACAAGATTCATTACAATAAATCAACTATTTTGTAATAATTAATATTGTCGCATAATTTCATTATCATAAATAATATTTTAGTCACAATAAGTTATTTTCACTGAATTTATAACTTATATCTCTAGAACTACAAATACACATCCTATATAATAACAAAACTCGTCACAAAGAATTAATCCTAATTCCAAATATTCCAAACTAACAAAAAACCCAAATTATCTCAAACCCAGTAAAGAAAAAGTAAAAGCAACATCACCATTACTCAATTTCTCAAGTCCATCGATAGATATCAACTCGCCACCAGGACTGTCCAAAATCCCATCTTTAACTACGATTTTCAGATCTAGTATTTGCCCATTATTGACCACATCCAATTTCATACCCCTTTCTCATTTGTGGCTGTTAGGCATTGGTTTTCTCGAACGCAAAAGGAGAAGAAGAAGGCGAAATGATGGAGAAAGCAGTAGGAAGAAGAAGCCTTATCATCGTCATCAACAGTGATGGTCGATTTTAGTGGGTGGCCAAATTGGGTTGTTTTCTTAAGCTATGACTCAATGTTGGCAGTGGTCGTAATTACTGGATTGAGATTTGAATTTTAATTTGATTTGAATAAGTTGTGAAGTATCACTTTGAGGCCATAAGTATAATTAAGGAATGAATTGATATCCAAAATTAGAGAAAGATTGAATAACAAAGATGAAAAGAGGTGTTTATTGTGATACGATGTTATAGATTATGTTTAAGGATAATATTAAATTTTATTTTTTAAAAAATATTTTCTAACTTTTTTTAGATTTATTATTTTGTTTCTCTTAATGAAAATATATGATGATATATTATTGGGTATCATTTTTGAAATATATATTAGTTTATTATATGAATTTCAGTCTATATCGTGTTATTACATCATATTTGACAGAAATCTTTATAATTGATGAAGATATAAAATAATCAGAGAAAATTTATGATGAAAATAAACTCGTAATTTCGAAACTGAACCAATATGCAATTATAGTTCATAAAATTATTTTTTTTCATAGATGTTATATGATTTTTTTATAAATAAAAATATCTTTTATTATTTATAAAAATACAAAAGAAGTAATAAAAATTTGATATAAGGATAAAATTGATTAACAAAATAAAAACTGAGGGATATTGTCAAACCATCCAAGCTAGAAAAGAAAAATTCATTAGTTATGCGCATAAGAAGATTCGGGAAGAATCATCTACTCTTCATTTTATGATATCAGAAATAGGAGGGTTGAAATAACCAAGGGTTGATTAAGATTTAAAAAATTGAGAATTTTATATTGATAAAACTTCAATATATACTCATGTTTATAGTTTTATATATATATATATATATATATGGAGTAAGAGATTTTTAAACCACGCCTAATACGTCCTTTCTTCCGAGTCAGTTCAAATTTCTACACATTATTTTAGAATTATATTAATAATTATGTTTTGTTCTATATTAAAGAAATAGAATAGAGTTTAATACAATGGAACAAGGTGTGATATGATACATGTCGGATTAAACATGGAACAACTTATCAAAATCCGTACAAGTGGTTTTAATGGCTAAAGATTTTAGATTTATTGTGATATCAAACTCCTAAGTGGCTTAAGAAGGGATCATTCTAATTATTAGAATGAAAATAGCTTGCAACAGTAAATACAGTTTGAAGTAAAGTAAGAACAAGAAGTGTAACTGCACCAAACAAAGAAATCAGTGTCCATGGACTGCTACAATGATCATGCCACAACTTTGCCTTCCACTTATTGCGCTTCTTGCTGCAATGATTTTGCACCTTGTTGAATAATTCAGAGTAACAGAAGAACTCACTGTGTAGGAAGACATTATCTCGAATCCGGTTGAACAACGCAGCAATGACTTTATCGTCGCCAAGGTAGTTGTTAATAATCCCACTTTGACTCAGTAATTGTACATCCTTGGTGGTGTTAATAAGGTTATCCACCAAAGTCGTATAATCAGTGACATAAGATACTTCCCCTGCCACAGGCAATTGCTCATATGCAATGAGATTCCGCAGCAAAGTTTCTGTGCCATCGTCAACGATGAAGGTTGGGATTTTCAGTATCCCATTGTCAAACCTTACATCAAACGTGCTACTACCCTTTTTATCATCATCTGCCTTCCTAAGCTCGATTCCAGCTTCTCTAAGCTCTGTGGCACATGGAATGGGCGTCTGTTCATCCCTTTTCTCCATGCCTCTGATTTCAGTTTTCATATCGAAAGGAAGCCAATAACGGTGTAACATGTCCAATAGATGTGCGAAGCTTCGTCGATCGCTGTCCCGAGGATCGACTTCAAATCCAGGATATTGAGCTTTCAGGTACTGAATGCAGATGGATGTGAAGTCAACGGGCATCTCTATCTGATCACACAACTCCAGTACAACAAAAAAAGGAAGCTGGTTTTCCAGCAGCAATAAATCTCCGCGTCCGGCTTGAAAGTTGAGCTTCAGTACAAATTTAAGGTTAGTTTTCATGGAAACATGATCAAAATGACTCCAAATTAGCTCGATAATGAAACAGGCATCAAGAAGTAGCATTCGCACAAACTCCTCCGAGTCAAAATTATTTAATTCATGATAGCATTTGCGAGCACGTTGTTCTAATGCCCCTATGGCCTTGACGCAGCTTCGCACAGCTTCCTCATGGGTCTCATTCCATTGTCTTCTTCTTAATAGCAACTGTCTTAGATACTGCATTTTGAACTCTTCCATCTTCAGTAGGTGAGGTTTACCACGATGGTAAGGGCCAATGGAAACAATTTGCGGCTCATAAACCTTTCTTTTCACTTTGCGTAGCAGATTAGGGACTCTGCAAATGCTAAACTCGGACGGAACAGGGCAAAGTTCTCTAAGCTTTACGTTAAGCTGAGTGGATAAATTTGCAGCTTTTTGTTCCTCCATTATACCTGCATATTAAGAACAAACAAAACAAACTGATATAAGTATCAGTAAACTATACATATGAATCTGGCTAGCTATGATTACCTTGTTTGAAGGTTGAAGTCTGAAGCGGGGTAGTCTAGTTAGTTCTACAAACGCGTTTCCAGACAATGGATTCAAGTTTCGGCCAGAATTAATAGGCAGAAGGAGACGTTGACGATGACTTGAGTCTTCTTCTCTCACGTGCACACCAAAAAACATGCGTGTATAGGCGATGAATTTTTGACCAAATAAAAGAGGCGGGGCAATTAGTAATGTGGCCCCCACAGTCCTTATATATATATGATTTATGTCAACATATTCTAATATGTGGTTATAAAAAAAATTGATGAAATAATGTATAAAATCAAATTTTTTCTCAAAAAATAATCAAATTTTTAATGAAAAATCTTACACTACATAAAAACAGCCTTGACATTTTATTTTAATTTATTTAAACTAAAATTATGTGCATTGATTTAACTGAATTAAATTTTAGATTGATAATTTTTGCAAATAATGCCTGAACCAAACTAAATTTAAGTAGAAAATTGAAAATAAACCAAAACAACCAAATAAGTGTTATTTATAATTTATGCATTCTTATTTTGTATATTGTTAGTGAAAATTATAGTTACAATAATAATAATAATAATTGCTAAATGTAATAGATTTTTATATATTATTAATACAGATTTCATTGATTAAACACGTTATTAATAAAATTATAATTATATATTAATTAATAAAAATTCAATTAGTTTGATCATTTCAATTATTTTTTCTTAGATAATTGAACTGTTAAATGAAAATCGAGTTAATTTACTTAAATTTATAGTTTAATTGAATTTTTTTATTATTGAAATAATTGAAATCTATGGCTTTAGTTCTATTAATTTATTATAATAAAGTAATGAACGTCTCTAAGTTTTATCATGAACTTCACAAAGTTTGAAAAGAAATTATTCTATAATTTTTAATGAATATTTGTATTTTATTTTTTTTACTAAAGTTTATAATCATGCTATGACATTTTTTTTCATAATTTGTTAACTCCTTCAAATTAAATATAAACTTTTAAAATTTGGTAATGCTCAATGTTATAAAAACTATGGATGTAAATTTTTTTTTTAATAATGTATTTACTTGAATCTAAGAACACAATTTTGAATAATTACTTAAAAAAGGTTTTACATATACTTTTATGTGAATAATAATAATAATAGTTTTGTTTAAAAATTTATTTATAGAAATAGAAATTAAAAACAGAAGCTTTTTTAATTGTTGCCAATACCTCAAATTTTAAATCTCTAGTCACTCACATTTGACTTGAATGCCACTCCATCGGCTACGTACCCTACATTTATAAGGATTTATTGTCCAAGTTAATTTCAACAATGCATTAATTTCATTGTTTATGGTAGTAATTGGTGATGGTTAGCCACTCAAGCTGCCTACTCCCCATTCAAAAGTCTGAATAAAATTCAACATCTCAAGGACGAATGGTAAAAATGCTACCCACCCACCCTTCTGCTTCTTCACTTATTGTAATGTTTCATAAATTTTACACTATGCTTCTTGTTTCATTGCAAATTCAAATTATGCATATCAAATTTGAATGCTTACAATATTTTTGAGATCACATTTATTCGATCCATTAATCTGCTCTAAATATGGATTCGACTTGATTCCCCATGCAGGCAATCCTTTACACCTGGTAGGCCACCGCCCTTTCAAAACCCACGTGCTCCTAAATACATCACATTCT